>JAHZNP010000550.1:16511-51206 GCA_020615345.1 Triops cancriformis
TTATGTAAATTTAACAGACAACTGCGATTTGCCGATACTGTGTTTTTATGTAAATTTACACTTAGTGTTGTAAATGAAATACTATGATATTTATTATTAGTGCTACTAAAATATACATGTAAATCACTGTACACTAAAAGCATTGTCAATTCTAATGCACACTGACTTGTGGTAAATTTACAAGTTTTTTTTTACAGTGAGCCAGAATATTTCACATGTCGTAGTAACCGGTGCTGTACGTCCTAGTGATCCAAATTTAAACGAATTTTATCATCGGTGTCCTGGCTACTTCACGACAAATTACGTACAGTATGTGGAGGCTCATTATTGACCAACAGTTTCGTGGTGAGATATAATTCTGAACAAAATTTTCCCAAGTTTCAATACAGTAAGAATCGGACCATCTAATTCTTTCTCAGCGATTCTAGGAAATAAGCATTACTGATCAAAACTCGATGTTAAAAGTCAGTATAGTAGCTCATGATTCTTTACGATAGCATGATTCTCTAATTGAAGTCTTAATACGGTTAAAATCCACAAGGTATTTACGTCCGTACTGAAGTCCACGCCTTTATAGCTCATGTTGCATAGCTACCAGTTTTACAGAAATTACTGCCAGTAAGTCATGTCTAATTAATTTTCATTTCTTATATGCCTCACTTTTTATCACAGGGAAAAGGGTGAGATGTGATGTGCGAAAGGAACAAGAAGTTACCCTACCCCTCCTGGCCATTCGGCCGTATAGCTTTCCGGCAGTAATCTTATTGCCTCATTGCACAAAAGGACATGTACCCGAAACCAGCTTTGATTAAGTTTTATGGAACAAAAGAGCATACGGAGCAGACTGTGCCTTAAGGAAAGTCCTAACAAGCAAATAAACTGAACCTAACGTGGACTTTAGGAGAACAGTCGCAAAAGTTCTCGTAAGTTAGCTGCACTGTAAAGTCACATATTTTAAGTATACTCCAATTTTTTTCAATTTTTTTTAAGCCTTTCATAACTCATGTTTCGGGAAGGTTAGTAGCCCAGATAAGTAGAACGTTGTTTTTAAAAGCAACTCTCAGTTTCTTCTTATAACTTCATTGTTAGGAAAGGAATATTACTACGCAGGAAATTTGACAAGAAAGGCACGAAAGCAGATATATAAATATTACCTGAGTTTCTGATTAAATTGGGCGTCAGTAAAATTCCGCGTAAACTTCCATATTTTGTGCGCACAATCCGAGGACTGTAATGCGGTGGAATTGCTGCGCATAGTACGACAAGCGCACAGAACCCAAAAACGAAACGATCGAAAGCTGCCATTGCATCATAATAAGTTAATTCTTTCTCGTCAATTTCTCTGCTGGATTTGCTTTAATGCAGTGCAGTTTTTCAGCATTGCTGATGTGGATTTTAGTTCTCCAGTTTTTTTCTTATTGTGTTTGAACACAGGCACGGATTAGCCACCACTTTTTCATTTCCTGTCGAGATTAGGTAAAAACCACTCTGAAGTTTCCAAGCTCATGTTCTGCTTGTGTCAGCTGGATACGACTGCAGTGATATGCAACTAGACAGCTTTATTCCACTTCACCGCCATACGATCAAATCAGCACTTCTTTAATTAGCGAACGTCCGCCTTTTCGCTAAAGGAAACTGACTTTGCCGTAATTTTTCATCCCGAAGGCCGCTCCAGCCATGCCATTTCTCTACGTCCTTTATTCCGCCAGGGACCAAATATTGGCACATAGGATTTTCAGTGCAGCAGTTCCATCCCGCAGTTGAAGTATTTGCTCCGGTAGGCCCCTCAGACAGTGCACACAACTCCTGTCAGGCAAGACACGTGCAAAAAGACATACAAGATATTACTATCAGCCCAGGATTTACGACATCACTGCAGCGACGTATTATTACTTGCAGCAAACAGCTAGTCATTTGACGCTTTGGTTATTATTGCGCTTGTCCCTGGTTGCAGTCTGGGAGTAGAGCAACGTATTCATAAGCTTAAAAAGTGGTTACCTTTTTAGCGTAGCGTTACAAGAATAAGCTAGCAGGGGGTAAAAGGGGAACGAAAGCAATAAGGAAGATGCCCTCAGGGAATGGTCTGTGAAAGAATCGTTTATCTAACGGGCATCTTGTTACACTTCTAATTCCCCAAATCTGGAGCGAATTGAAGATTTTTAAAGAAATCCTTTACCATTATATAAAAGAACTCACCAAGCGAATAGTAGTTGTAGAGAACTTAATTATAGCATCCCATAATGTGCCATAATTATCATCGAGAAGAAAAATCTTTGAGAAAACATCGCAGGTTGACGTACTCTGTCTTGGCAAGGCCTGCTGTCGGCCAAGAACCTCGGTTTGGTTTGATACTTGGGTGATTTTATTTGTACTACGCTGAAGGGGATTTTTGCTCGAAAAGACTGCTATAAAGTTAGCAAAAAAGTAAGGTTTAAAGTATTTAGTGTTGGTAAGGAAATGTTCGTAGTTATATCAAGCTCGAAGTTTTGTTTCCGGAACCGTAACATTTTAATGCAAGCTTCACTCGTTTTCGAGTTTAATGGAAAGCTGTAAAAAAATTTATAGGAGTTCTGGACTGTAATGTAATTTTGATGTAAGAGGGTGTCGAGAGAAAGTGTCTTGTTTAAAGCAAGTAATATTCGCAGGAATTCCAGGTTCTCCGCCATTTGGGTGCGTTCAATTTCAGCTCATTGCTACAGAGAAGCTAAGTACTCCTAAAGCGAAAGAAGCTCGGCTCTTTTGGACTCGCTCTCTCCGATCCTGGCTCATCTAATTGCTCATTAACTTGAGTGCAACTTCCCTAAAATCCTTCTCTCTGCGCAGGGATCAGCTACTTCGGCACTGCCCTGCAGATGAATGGAAAGAGGTGGACGACTGGTATCTGCAGGCTGAACACTGTCTCGATTTCCCCTTTAGGGACAAGATTTCATCTCCGTCTAGAAGTGTGCGAAAGCGATTGTTTTGTTTCAACGTACAGGTCAAGAGAGAAGCGAGGTGGCACCACGTCGAAAAGTGATTACTTCCAAAGCTCAAATTAATAGGACCCGTTGACTCTTTTTTACAAAAAGGCACCTTGTACCCGGAAGTTAGCGCCCGTATGAAAAAAACTCCGGTTTCTTTCCTGTGAATCTTCATCCAAACCTTAACAATACGTTAATTTGACGGCAACTTCTAACGTTAGATTCCAATAAAACTTGAGTTTACTGGAGTATACATGCGGTGTTTTGGGAACGAAGTTTTACTTGAATTCATTGTAGAAACTACTTCGAGTAAAACTTCAGTTTACTCTTACAAAACATATTCAAATATGGAGTACATTTGAGTTTAGTTGATACGCACACTCAAGTTACATTACGTTAAAACCGTAAATTGTATGAAGTTATAAAGCACATAATTGGAATGTTATTGATGTTATATTTAAATTTGTAGAAAAGGTTTTGGTTGGTAAAATCAAACTTTGCTGATATTACTTGCGTTTATATGAGGTAACATGAAAGTTGCCTGAAGTGTTACTTGAGTTTATATGAGTTTTTAAGAAGTTATTAACATAATAATAATGAATCTTGAACAGTCCTTTACATTGATTTAATGCACTTTATTCCAGTTATAAATAAGTTTAAAATTATATTTCTTAATGTATTAGTCCGCATTATATGTGTACTTTGTTGCGTATTTCAAGTGAAAAGACACAATCAATTTTGTATTTTTGTGGTTTATTATTAACCGCTTCACATTCAATACGTCGTGCATTACAATATATACATTTTGAGACGTTGGTTGTCTTTAATGTCAACAAACATTTCCTGTTTTAGCAATAGAGCAAAACAATACATAAACAATAAACTACAGACAATCGAAGAACAGTACACCATAAAGGAAGATAAAAATGGTGTAATGCGAAGCACACGCCAAAAAAAGTAGCTACACCGGTTGAAGTTTCTTTGGTTCAGGGTTGCACGGAAACAGGGTTGTTGCATGCAGATCCTGCAGAAGAAGACTGAACCAGTTTTATGAAGGGAACTATAGAATGCTGCAAACCCTTCTGACAAAACAAGGTAAATGCGAGATTGGCCTTGTCGGAATGAAGTGTAAGGGTCACGGCTATTAACGTAGAGCAACCAACGTCTTCATTCTCTCATGAAATACGTGGCATACATGCAAATAAACTTATGGTAGGTAGGCCTACTCAGTGGGGGGACAAAAAAGGACGGACGGCGAACAAAACACTGAAGTCAAGAAAACACAAAAATCCGATTCTTTCTGTGTCTTATCCCTTCGATAACAAGCTTTGGAGTACAAAAATTCAGCTTTCTCTTGTCTTGTGAGTTCACCGAAGAACGGCAGCGAATGATCAAATCGATTACGATCACCCATTTCATGAACGGGAAAGCCCCTTCCGTACCTATTTCTTTTGTGTCGCAAAGCGATACGAGCTAGTTTTTTTTATCTGCAAAAACTTATAAAAGTCAGTGTACTGTATATGCTAATTAATAATTTATTTAAAAATACCGATTGACAAAATACCAATTGTTATGTATGAACTTAAAGAAGAAAACACTTTGCGTCGAAGGAGGATTCGAAACCTTGGCCAGATGATCAGCACGAATGAAAAGTTCTCAAGTCAGATAACACTTTAAGACCCCGGTATACCAAAAACCTTAACCGGTGACTAACACGTAAATTTTCGGACATCATACGATCAAAACGGTTTTAACGAATTAATTTCATAAATGAGGTAAATTGAAATCAACAAATTCAAAAAGAAACCGTGAAATTTCTATACGAAAATTTGTCGCGTTTCTTGTGAACAGCGTCATGAGTTATATTGCGCTATAAGGAACCTTGCCTATTTAATTAATATACTGCTGAAACAATAATAAATAATGGATGGATAAAGGAAGAGTGAGCCATAATCGCCGTAAAATGAATTGTTGCATTATTACTTAAATAAATTTGAGTAAATGTGATTGTATACTTGAATCAGCGACGACGAAAATGTGAAGCAAAATGCATTTATAATCACAAGAAACATGAGTAGAATTCAAATTACGAAAGAAGCAAACAGAAGTAAACTGAAGTAAATTGAAGTAAAATATCGTTCCCAAAACACCGCAACTTTCTTGAAAAAACTGCAGTGACAATAAGGTAAACTGCGGTAAACTGAAGTAAACCTCAAGTTTAGTTCAAGCCGCTAACCGCAACTTTTCGTACGGGCGTCGACCCCCCTGAGGAAAATAAGGCCGATCGTAAGATAAAGTTCTATAATCGTTTTAAATTCACATTTAAAGGTCTTTTCCATATCCCCCAGAACCAGAATCCCTGGTATGTCCGTACATAGAAAGTTGAAATATACAGTCGAACTCGCTTAACAGAAGGGCCCGGGCCCGACCTCCGAGTTGCCGTTAAGCGGACATTGTCCTTTTCCGAGATGACCATTTGTAACAACAAAAGTATCAACTAAGTAAAAAAGATGTATTTATATTGCTAAACTTGTATTAAATGTCGTAAAAATAGTATAGATTAAAGGAATTGCAATAAGAATTAACGGAGAACATTTTGCTTTATAGTTTCTTGAGAAAAATTCCGTGATCGAGCGCTGTGTAGCATTCGTGTATCTGTAAGATTCCAGGTTTGCTCGCAATTCATTAGTTTGCTCACAAGGCAAACCCGGTTGCTTCGACAAATCTCCGAAGAGTATCCGCTGCCTGAATTGCCGCAGCTAGAGGCGGATTAGGTAAAGGCTCAGCCGCTGGGTCATCCAAAATGGTTGTCCAAAATGTTTTCCTTGTTTTTTATTTTTATTTTTGAAATCACACTGCGATCAACCGAAAACTTTTGCGCAACCGACACTTGGCTTTATTTTCTTCCAAAAGTGACAGCACTTCAACACGCTGGGCTAGAGTTAAAGTTGTACACCTTTTTAACGACATGTTTTTGCAACCCTTTCTACTAAACAACTGATCGGAAATTGCGAAATGTAGAATAGGAACTCGAGAACTGTGGCAGGTTAAGTGTTCAAAACGCTTAAATAAGAGCTCCTAGAAGCTTTTCTTGGAATTTGTCGGCCTCTTGTTTTTAGACATTAGTGTTGCGCATGTTCTTAATTGGTTGCTCTTAAACAGACCTGTAGATCGTTATCACATAGCCAACGGGGAACGAAAACATGCCAAAAAGCGAGTGTGCCATCAACCGAGTTGACGTAGACCGAGGCTATTCTCCAATGTGTTAAATGGGAGCGAAACGGGTCTTGAGCCTAGCGTGCCGTTAGGCGAGTCTTGCCGCTATGCGAGCTGCTGTTAAATGGGTCCGACTG
Organism: Triops cancriformis; assembly: GCA_020615345.1. Classification (NCBI taxonomy): domain Eukaryota; kingdom Metazoa; phylum Arthropoda; class Branchiopoda; order Notostraca; family Triopsidae; genus Triops; species Triops cancriformis. The sequence goes on from JAHZNP010000550.1 coordinate 22,825, forward strand.
TACCAGTGTTGAAGAACTATTTTTCTAAACGCCAGATCAGACGGTAGAGCTACAAGATCTCCTCTGCGAATCAGAAAAGGCCCTGCTGCGCTGCAGTGAGGGAAGCGAAAGTTTGTGGACACAAAATTCCTCAAGTTGTTAATTAGATTCGGTAATTTTTTTCAAACGTGTTTTCCTATTTGCTAACCGCGTTACGCGGGAGTGTTTGATGTCTGCAGGCGGTTCTAACAAGTGTAAGAAGGAGTCAGAGTGGAGGGTGAGGTAGAGAAGGATTAGGCCACCCTCGGGGTGTACTAGTCCGCGAACTGCTCTTGCCCCGTTGGAGTCACTCTTGTAGTAACGCGATTAGGGAAATGCTGTTCCTATCTTTTGTCTCCAGGGCTTTTGCGTAACCTCGTCCTGGGAGCCATTTTTGAGCAGAAATTGCATACGCGGAGCTGGAAACTGAAGGAATGGTGTGGTGGCGGCTGTGGTGACCCAGATGCTTTCCCAAAGTTCATACGGTTGTGGTAGAGATGCTGAAAGTCAATGAAGGGGTTTGCCAGCTCCTTTTTTCACGGTTGGATTCTCCTAAAGACTTTGATGCGTGGAAGACCTGTTTCCACTTCGCTGCCTACAGTACTTTCGAGAAGGGCAGAAACGGGTCACATAAATGGCAAAGAACAGATTCAACATCCGGCTGGGAAGAGGGCGATAAAGTCGATTTCGGAGTGAGGGAAAGTATGGCTATCGGCGGGGGGTCCTTGTTGGAGTCAGTACTGGGTCCTAGGAACGTAAGGCTGTCCTAATGGCCCGTTGCTCAATTAGTGCCGACGCTGCAGTATACAAGTGGCCAACTGCATTTCTGACTAAGTCATCATATTGTCCCCTGCTCTGGACTTTGGGGCGTTATATCCCCTTTGCGGCAAAACCTTCCTACTGTAGTTTATTAACGAGATCGTTTACTTAAGCAACACTTGGAGGGAAAGTGGTTTTGGACTATAATACCTCTCGTAAACTAAGCGTGAACTCGGTTCAAATTAAGTACTAATAGCAGAAACAGTCGTGCTACACCGAGTTCTGAAAACGATTTAGCTTCCTAAAGGGAGACTGCCTTCGGCAAAAACCATTTTGTTGCATTTCTCCTGTACTGTGAGTTGACAAATAACGATTCTTTTAGCTGACACGGTATCGTGCAGCCGAAGCAAACATACCCATACAGATAGGTTGGAAGGTGGCTCATGGGCGCGGTAGCTGCCGTTATTTTCTGGGATTTTTTGTCGTCTAATTTATTGTTTTGAACTTAAAACTGCGAGCTGAGACAGCCTTTACTTTTCATCTCCCTGACAATAAGGTGTAACACAAGAACAGGCCACATTTCTGTCCTTGTAGCAATATTTCTTCGCAAAAAATTCTGAAGGGTCACATTGTTGTGTCTTATCTCATCTTGTGGATTGCACCCCACCCACCGAGGGATTCGTCGTCGAATCGACTCGTGATTCATGGCTGTCGCGAGCAAGTAATGGCTGTCTGCTCCCGGTACTCTACCGTACTGCTGAGTTTGGCAGAAATAACTCCTCTATCCGCCTAAGCCGTGCGATTACTCCTTAATTGTCGTCGAAAGCAGTGCAACGTAAAAGCTGCCTAGCTTCTTTTTCATGTTATCCACTCTTAATGAACCTAATTGAGGCTAGTGTGGAGAGAGGGGCATTTCTGCCGAGTTGAAATGTACCCTCGGAAACAATGTTGGTCTTTCCCCACCAAAGAGGGCAAACGCCTTGAAGGGTGCAGTAATAATCCGACTTTGAGAAAGGCGAACGAGGTGACCAAGCTCTTGTCACTCCAGGGTGTAAACCTGGGAGGAGAGAAATAAGATTTCTACTATTGCTGGCATTCTTTTCCAGAAACCCAAAAGAAACTGAGCTATGCCTAATAATTTCGTGTAAGTTGTTTTCCTTAAAGAAACGAGAAAGGGTCGTAAGTTCAAGACGCTCAGGTAGATGTAGAGTCTCGGGTTTACCCTTTCTCAGCGAGGCAAATGGAACCGTGTAAATTTCGGGACATTGTCAAGAAATAATGTGGTTTGTTTGGGTTAGCTAAGATTAGGGGTTCGTGGGGGCTCAATTTTCTGAAAGAACGGAAATGCCACCACAAGACATAGACTAGTTTAGTTAGGAACTTTTGTTTGTGAGTATGTGTTTTTGGGGCGTAGCTGGGATTATTTAGGCTCACATTTCTCTTCATTTCCGCGTGCACAATCGATACCGTTATTTACTTTCCTCGGCTGGATGGTACTAAGATGCCGTAGAACTGGTATTATGTGCTTATGGCTCTTTTTTGGCTTCGTAAGAATTTTTTATGAAAACGGCTAACAAGGTCGAGACGGAAGTCTATTTTTCCAGATACTACGACCAGCGGAGGAAAGATAGGGGGGTGAACGCGGAAAGGAGCCTGGAAGGGAGAGGGGTGAGTGCCGGGTGGTTTATGGGCGTTGTGTTATCGTAGGTTTCGTTCGTGTCAGTAACTTTTTGAAGGAGAGTCCCTAAAAAGAGTCCACTTTTTCCCATCCCAGTTGCCATTTGTGTCTTATGGAGTGAAGGCGATGTGTAAACAATGTAACAAAGGGGCTATTGAAACAAGTTCTGGTACTTAGGGCTTCAAGGAGTAGAGAGCACTGCACTGGGAATCAGTTATTTCCCAAGTAGTACGAAAAAATGGTTTTGAAGAAACAGGCTTTTAGACGAAAAACAAGGACCTCTGTTTTCTTTATGAAATACGGGCGGCCCTCAGTTAGGGTTCCTAGTAATTGTTGGCTTCTATTGGCGTCAGAGCCGTACCCAGGATTTCGGATCAGTGGGCAACAGGATTTCATTGCGGAGGGGAGGTTGCTATACCTTTACGTAGGACTTCTAGGCGATTGTTAAACTGACTTCTACATTCGCTCTTATAAAACTAAAATCTCCACAGAGAGGGGGAAGGGTAAACTCCGTATCCCCTCGGGGTACGAAGGTTATTGTCGTGTTTACTCGTCAGGTTGTTACACCAGAACTTTGGTGTATTGGAAATCAAGAAATGCTACAACAGTCAAACGCTGCAGTTCAGCAAGTTTTGAGTAAAAAGTCCCCAGTAAAAATCGTTGAACGAGCCGTTAGGAAGACAAGCTCTAGATTTTAGTGACTCCAAGTTAATCCAGTCCACGAGCAAGTCCAAAGCTTGATTGCTCGAGTTTTGAGAGTAGAAAGAAGCAACTTTATTACTGAAGAAAGGACATATTTCTGAAGAAAACCTCGGAAGGTATCTGAAAGGTAACCAATATTAAGGAAGAAAATGGGATTTGCTCTAACAAGATCATGAAGCCTCTTAAGCACAATGGATGTGGGTGGGTCTAAGATTTAAGAAGTGGCCGGAATGAGAAGCTTTTAGGCGTAAAATTGCTGCGTGGGCCACTAATGAGGCTCTGGTATTCCCTTTTTTTTCGAATTGCAAATTCCGTTGAGTCCTCGGGAGCTCAAGCAGCTAATCGGCGGGTTTCGAAGTTATGGTTGACATGAGGTCAATGAAATATGCAGACACGAGACAGCGTCGGAAGTAGAGTAAAGGAACCTTTTCGGTCAACTCAACTTTTTGCTTCCTCCAGTGTTTTATTCCTTGCCCTCGTGTGGAGGGTCTTCCCCAGTCCACAACAATTGCCCTTATCTCTCCAATTGTCCTTTATTTTCAGAGCCCTCGCTATCTTTGGAAAGCCGCCGAAAGTGTGGTGCACAGCCAAGATGGAAATGGCATGTGCGCGCAATTGCTGACATTCCTGCGTTAGAGCTTGCTCCATTTACCCTAGAAACTTGGCTGACATGGGCCAATTCTCGTCATCGTAAACTTGAAACCGGAGAATCTCAAAGAATCTTATGCAGATCGGTGGAAACTCCAGTGAAATGCGCAATCACTTCTCTGTCCCACCCTTCATCCTGCGCTTTATTTTTCTTAGCATAACTTAACAATTCTTCACATTTTCTAACACATAAGGTACGTTATACATGTAACTGCTAATACAAGCGTACACATTGGTTTATGAAAGCTACTTTTTATCCATAAAATCAATTGTAACTATTCAACCGAGCAATGTTGCAGCCAGATGCATTGGAAAACATCGTTCAAAACTTGAGCTTTCAGAATTTTAGCTAAAGAGTGTAATCTTCACGTTGACGACCCGCTTCGGCCGAAAGTCGTGCGTGATTAAGCAAGAGCTGTGCATTGCTGCACGTAGGAGGCATTAAGAGCTCGTAAACAACGTCAAGCACAGGCAGTCTAAGCCATTCTTCTTCCTTGTTTGAACCACTTTCGATAAGGCACTTCGCGATCCACAGCAATTTTTTGCCTCCATTCTACTATCTTTTTTTATTTTTACTCTTTTCGCGAAGGAGCTTATAGGGTCACGCGCAAATCCTAAGCAGCTTCGCTGTGTGTGCTTAAGGTCTCGAGCAGAACTTCAGAAAGGGGGAGCATAAAGCACCTTGTAACTTCTCGTTAATTAGGTATTGAAGTGTCAAACGCAAGCAAGTATGAACTTACGTCATTCTCGAATGCCAAGGATTACTTCTGTATGTTTCTTCCGTGTTTGGGAAATGTCCTTTCCTCGTCGTTACGGTCGGGAAAAATTACGAGGCAAGACAGGCTGTGTATGAACTGATTTGCATAATAAGGTCGAGTTCTGTGAAAACCAAACGATCTCATATTTTTTGTGCCCAGGCTATGCATGCAGCAATTCTTAAAGACAAGAGAAAAGGGTGAATTCGAGGGGAGAAGAAAGTTATGCGGGAAGGAACGACTTTTAATATGCTCTACCTCTCGAAGGACAGTGTAGTGAAGACTTTTATGGGATATTGGGACTGGAAGTCTTTTTGAAGGACGGGCGCAAGAAATGTCGAAGCCTAGGCGTGCCTTTGCGTGAGTCAGGGTGTGCAGAGGGTGTCAAATATGCAGGAGACAGCTTGAGGACTTAGTAGAGCATTTCTTTTGTGATTCTCGGAGAGTCAGGGAAATAATTACTGTGCAAACCTGGCGTGATTATTGGACTAACTTTTTTCCAAAACTAAGTGAGAGAAAAAGTTACATACCTCACTCCTTGCTGCGCTCTTTTTATTATTGAGAGATAAAAAGCATGCAGTCTTATTGGACAAACGACACGAGAAATTTCATAGAGCTTTCCTTTCCCCGTGACTGTCTTTCCATAGGTCCAGTTGATAGAGAATTATGGTCTATTAATAGCCCAAACAAGTTTATATCCTAGAAGTTTTTTGAGCTTATGAAGAAGATCATTTCTGAGGAAAAAGTTTCCCCAGAAAAAAAGGCACGCATATCACCGTTAACTTTTGTCCTGGGGAAATTATTTGGGGAGAAAATGTGATTATAGAGCTTCTGGAACTTGGGCCCCTTGCATGAACGGCTTTGTGATTTTCGAGGCGCTTGAGAAAGGGAAAGAGAAACCACAATACGTGGAGCTATTTCTGCAGAAGTCTGTTGTAAATTTTTGTGAGTGCCATTTCCTATGAAAGGTAACCTTGTCTACGTGACAATGCATGAGGTAGTGTTTCCGCAAACAAAGCTAAGGTAATCATGGTCTGATGCTGCCAACAAACACCCAGATGTAGATCAATATTGCTGCCAACACGACGCAGATATATGCTCAACAACTCTAAGCAACTCCCTTGAGTTTATTGTATACATAGTTGAGCGACATGGCCATACTTTACATACAAAAACACATGAACTTCATACCACTGAGGGAGTTGGTAAGGGGAGGGACAAGCGTGAAAGATAATGAAAAGTTTTTAGGAAGTCAGACATTGCAGTTGCGACTTCTCTAGTGAAAGCGAGGTCTTTGGGTTCTTTCCCTCGTCCTTTTCTTCCTTCTGTTTCACTTTTGTTTGGAATTGTTTCACCACGGAACGAATCAAGCAAATTGTGCACACGGTGCTAAACTAGGTTAGTTTCAGACTAAACTGGCATTAATGTGGAACAATTATGTTAGAATGCAAAAATACATACATGATTTCGCCCTTTTTTCTATTCATTTACTCCGTGCAGTACCCAATACGCAAGATAAGCAATCCATGTCACATGAGGACACAATGCGTCAGTGTTTTCCGAGGAAATTTGATGCTTCTAACTCTCGCTATGACCAAACAAACTTACAATGCCCTTACGCTCTCGTAACTCGACTGCGAGGCAGAAATTCTCTGGAGGAAGGAGTTTAGGCGGTGACCCTGCTGCTCAGTTTCATTGCTGCAGAGCGGACGCAACATTTACTACTGCCATCAATAGGCAAAAGCCTACAATAGCAGTTTTCAGCTGGGAAAAACATGGTGACTTACCAAAAAATACGCAAATCGAGTGAACGACATTTCCTTTCTTAATTCATTTCTTGCGACACAGGCTACGCTCAGCTGATAAGTTCTGAGCAAGGTGTGTTTTTCTGTATTGACTGAAGTTCGCGCTGCAAAGTTTGACGAACGGAAAGTTCCCATCTTCGTGTTTGCGTAGTTGCTTTTGCCAATGTTCCAGCGTAAAGTGCGCAGTTGTAGCCGAAATTCCAGAAAAGCGTGACTGGTACGCTTTGATGTGCTCAATGCGGAAAGACGATTTTTATCCAGGCATAGAAATTCGAGCTACTCGGGATTATTTTACTAGACCAAACTCACGTAGTAGCAGCAATTGCGTAAAGCTGTTTATCGTACAAATGTTTTCTTTACGTTTCTGTATTTTTAGGTTCCCCTTAATTGGAAAGCCTTTCTAAATTTAATGAAGCTTTTAGTTTCTTTCTTCGTCGATTTCTTCAAAAGTGCCCATAGCAATATTCCTTGTGCAACGTGCACTGCTTTCTTTCTATTACGCCTAGGAACGTAATTCTGCTTCACATCTACCCTGATGCTCCGTTCCTGCAATTGAAGGCAAGGAAGCTTGCGCCGCTTGTGTGTTTTTATTTACTTTTTTCACTTTCATCTCCCTTTCGTAGACTGAAAGGAAAGGCCTGACAGTGTCCAACCATCTGGCACCAGCACGTTACGTTTTTCACTTTAATTTGACGCATGCACACATGACACGGATGGCCACCTCTTAATGAACGGAAAAGAACGGAAACATTGCCTGTTGTCAATGGCAGCTTGTGTACTGGTTTGCTTCATTTTCACCGTGGAAAACGGGAAATGAATCTTTCTTCTTTCAAAAAGTTCAAATCTGCTAATAAAAATGGAACTAAACCTGCTTCAACGACGCTTGCATGTTCAAAGAGCGCCCGTAGCTACTCTCCTTTATCTCTGAATCATCTTTTCCGAAGCTCACAAGGCAAAGCTAAACGGGAAAAAATCCGATGAGAAATAAAAAGTATATAAAAAACGATTTTCTTCGCAGCACATATGGGGAATTTTCAATGGGAGGGTTCTAAGAACGCTAAGCATGTTTCTTTCTCAAGCTCTGTTAAGTGGAACGGAAAGAAGAAAAAATCGATGGTAGAATTTCGGCGATATTTTTGTGCTCTGCGCGAAAAAATTCGTCATAAGTTGTGCTTAATGCTTGAGGTTTTCTTCGATAAATCGTGTTTTTCATGCCACTTGTTTTTCAGATGCATTTTTCACGATTCCTTGAAATGAAAACTTGTTTATAAAGTCGTAGCGGTGGGAGAAGTAATGGAGAGGAAAATGCGAGGTACTCCAGACTTTTGTCAAGCGAGTCAACCTTTTTATATATGATTTATGGCCGTAGGCTGTGCGCGCTATTGTTGGGGGAGCCGAACATACGCCTTTAATTCAGTACTTATGCTCCAATTCGATTAACGCAATCCTCCTTTTCCGTAACGGGGAAAAGGAGCCTACAAGAGTGCACTTGTGTTGCAGGTTTTCTGGTTGTGGGCCAAGTGTTCTTTTTTTTCTCGCATTTCTTCAAGTGCTTCCGTCACCGTCGCGGAAATAAAAGTCCAATAGCAAGAAAGGAGCAAGATGGTTTAGAGATCATTAGGGACAAGGAAAGATACGCTTGTGCAAGCACTCTACGGTGTTTGATTTCTTTAATTTGCGTTTTGTTTGAAAACTCGGCTAGGAGAAAGAGTGTCAGAGTGCGATCTTTCGAACGCGGCGTGGGCGTTATTCAAGTTCACGAAAACTCTATGGAAAAAAATCGTGTCAAATTCAGCTAAAGACAATATTTTTAAAAAAATGGGACCTATCTTTTGTGAGAAAAACGAGAGGCAGTTTTGTGTTGCAAGAAATCGACAGAAACGTTTTCTTCATTGTTGTGCAAATAGGAAGCAATCCGTCAGAACTCCCGAGTCCGTCATCTCCTCTTTGGGTTACGCTATTGGTAGTAATAGAAAACAACAAAACAGGGCCGAACACGGGATTCTGGTTCGGGGGATTTCAAGTCCGAGCCGAACCGGGTGGGAGGAGAGGGGTAGAAAAAAATCTCCCGAAATACGCTTAGATTATTTTGCCCTTATAGGTTAGACAGTAACTAAGTTGCAATTTTAAATTATCTTGTCCTCGACCAGAAAACACGGTAAAATATAGTAAGCAACCCAAATTCTTCTAAACTCCGGAGAGAAGCTACCATCTTTGATAAAATGTATTATTATTTTTTAAAAGGTAGAGAATACGTGATGGCCGAGAAGGCGTATTTTCTATAAGCTTGTCAATAATTTTTAGCATGTACCTGATTACCGGGGAAAGATTCACATGCTTTGAAATTCAAGTGACATTTGGTTCACTTTTGAGTTTTAAGGTTATTTAGTTACCATATTTTCCTGCACTTACGCACTCGTGTATAAAAGGTATAGAAAAAAGCTGTTTCTGCAGGCCCAATGTGAACCAAACTACTCATAACTAGTGTGATTCACTGCAAATATAAAGAAGGGGCTACACTGTAAAAAAATATTTTTTGAATTTACAGTGATTCGTTGTGCAGCAAAAAAATTATAAGGACTTCACTGTAAAATTACTTACAAAACTGATTTTTTAACTGCGAATTTGTTGTAGAAAAACATTTTTAAAGTACTTTTACAGTAAAGTCCTTATAATTTTTTGCTGCAATCGTAAATTTTCAAAAAAAATTTACAGTGTAGTGCTCATGCCGGATGAGGTTTTTTAGGGCTTTAATTTCTTTGGATTACTGTGCAGGTTTGGTAGTTCCCCAAAGCTTAGCTGAACATACCAAGGCTATGCCTAGAATTGTAGTGCTAAAGCTCCCGTGCGTCTAACCTTGCTATAGGGTAACAACATTTTTAATAGTACAGGCTTCCAGAAACACTGCTATATATTTTATCACAAGTTCATGACAGTAAAATCATTGAGTAATAATGTTTGTGATTATGCAGTAATTTTTTCAAGAAACTACCTGCACAATAACAAGTCCAATGTTAACTTTATTGGACAACTTGGTTTTAAAAACCAAGCCTTGATGTGCGGTAAATAGCACCACTTCCAACGGCGATAATCGCAAGAGTTACCCTTATATTTTCTGTTGCCATTGATAAGATTGTTTGAAATGTTCTTTTTTTAGGTCAAATTTTTGGTAATTTTTCTTAATTGGAGTTTAATTGTCTTATTACAATTTTACAGTGCTAAGTCTTATTTAAAAAATCTTTCACTTGTAACAGACGTTATGATTTAGAACTTTAAAAGAGTTTTACTTTAACTTTGCCTGAAATTTAAATAATTGAAATGATAATTATTGAAAGTTCACACCCTTTAAAGTTTACAGAAACCTTTACCTGAACGTTAAAAAGCCAGGAACACGACTAAAAGAAAACCCAGCTTATTAAACAATTTATATGTTGCTGATGCCACTGTCAGCTATTAGGAATCAATGTAAAAACTGTTACACGGAGAAACGCTCAATTTTCTCCGCAAATTTCTATCCAGGAACTTTGTTTTCTGTAATCTATTTCATCCCCCTCCCCCGCGCCCTGGGTACGGCCTTGCAAGAAAACGATGTTAGGCAAGACCAGCAACTCTTTCTCGTACGTTTCCCAAGACTTTCGTATAAGTAATCTCAAATGAAGGGTATGATTGAAGTGACGAGTGGAGTGGGGGGAAGGGAACGGGAATGGGAAAGAGGACGCCCGAAAGCTGGGTGCCCATTGCTAAAAGCTTCTAAAACATTCAAGAGCCACAATAAGGGAAGGCCTTTTCGGAAAAATCTTCTTCCCAGCTATTAAGTTTTTCTGTTGCTTCACTTTTATTTTTTCCTGCACAAACGGCTAAGTAACACGCTGTGATTCTCTTTCTTTTGTTGCATTTTTTTTTTACTATCACGGCGTTTAAGAATTTAATTTATTTCATTATTATATAATATTTTATAATAATCAGGTGTTATGGTGTGTAAGTTAGCGCACCGTGAGCAAATCTCCTTGTTAGGGTTTGGCAGATGAGTGCCTCAAAAGTTTGATTGCCGTCAAACATGTTAGACATGTTTATGAACTGAGATACAAGTAAAGTGATACAATAAAGTTTTTTAGAAAAACTACATGACGGAGATAAATAATCTTCTGTCCAAATAATTGCATTCACAATAGGGCGTATTCCGGTAAGCAGTTCTAGTTGCACTCGTATGGTGCGGTAGTGGGGAAGCCGCCATAGCTTGTCCGCTCGTTGTTGATGTTTACAAGTGACGTTGTGATACTGTGATACATATGGTGAGTGTTAAGTGTGAATGCTAGTGTATTTTTGTACAATGGACCTCAATAAAAATGTAGGATCTTGGGGCACCTTTTGAAACGATATTCTCACTCCAGTTTCCTTCATTGAATTTGACAAACTCTTTCCTGATTTTCGCCTGCATCCTTTTGCACAACATATCGTCATCCTGAGGTTTTGCTATCTCACGTTTACTATGAACAATCTTGTTTGCACTGGTATCCTAGCGACCGTGGCAAATATCAACAACGAACGGACAAGGTATGGCGGCTTCCCCACTAGCGCACCATACGAGTGCAACCAGAACTGCTTACCGGAATACGCCCTATAGGTGACCAAAGATTATTTTTTATCTATTGTATTGACATCACGAAATGGCTGGCTTGTTGAAGAATGTATTGCTTTTAGTAAAACTGTAAAGAGATCAAATGGTCGTGAACGACTACTTCATGTCAATCAGACAATTATATCCTCAAAGCTAGTAGACCGCTCTGACACCTTTTGCGCAAGCCGGCATTCCGCGCAACAGGGTCCTGGTATGATTTCAAGCAACACGGGACACTTTCTCCCATGTGTCCTACGCTCCTCGTAACTCAAAAGAAAGTTATAGCATGTTTTCTTGACAGAGTAATGTCCAGCACAGAAAGCGATCGATTCCCTCTGGACTCCAATTTCTTCCACCAAACTTCCAACCTCCCTGCTCTTTCCAGGGAAAAAGAGCAGCTAGTGCTATTCACCCCTCACATTCTCCTTTCCTGGCCTTATCTCCTGTTACACGAGTCGGAGTTCGCGAGCCTTGCCTCTCTTAAAAACTCACACATGCTAAATCCTGATACTCCCGGTTATTTCGCTTGCCCTAACGTATACCGTGTTCTGCGTTAAGACTTCATCATGGCAACACGGAACCGATGGGTGAAGGCAAGTGAAGCTGACGACCCGAAGTTTTCTCGAGCACAAATTATACGACCAGTAGCAAGTGTCTTCCTCCTTGGTTCGCAGTACTAGCTGGGTTATGGATAGCTATCAATTAAAATTGCAAGCAGTCTCGTTTATATCTGCCCCAGCATATTACTTCCTGCTCCTATAACCTTCTGTGTGGAATTTCTGGTACCCACTACCCATCAAAGGAAGCACTGCAAGAGAAATCTGATTCCCTTTCGTGATTAAAATGGGTCTGAGGTCTAGACCTGGCACACCATCGTCATGTTGGTGGCGTGTAAACAAAAGGGTTTAGAAGTAGGGACAGATTCTTATTCGGGAGAAAAAGGAGCAATACCAGCGGTAGGGTGAGAAAAATGATTGGTAGAAGTGACATTCCCAAGCTATTTCTTCGACATTATTTCTGGAAATGAAGCAAAAGCAAGGCGACGATTTATTTTCGAGCTTTTGTTCGAATGACTGAACCAGGTAATAACAATGTCAGCAGTTTTTGTTTCGCTTGCGGTTATTTCTGCCAAGAACATAAATTGTATAGAACTTATAGAGAGCAGAACTATTTTTCCAGCAAAACTGTGTACCTAACTCTGCCAAAAATACTTCACGTACAAAGAAAAGCTGATTGCTGCAGGTAATAATCTGTAGCAATATAGTTTTCAATCATTCGTTTGAATGACTGCATTATAGATCTCCCGTGCTGAGCCACAAAATTGCTACATAAATCTGAAAACTTTTAGCGCAGCCGAATATGAAGCGTAACGGAACCAGGAAATTCAAAGAAATTTATGGTAAGAGCTCATAAAATTAGAAAAACGCAAAGGATTTCTATCATTTTGACAGTCATTTTGCATAAACTCGGAGTAAAGCCCATGAACCAACTTTTAAGAAAATGTCGTAAAAAAAGTGCAATCTGTGATAAATTGGATCGCTAGACACAGTACTGTAAAGTCTTGTATAATAAAATGTACTGCCCTGCAAGATCCTAATTAACTTGAAAATTAAGGATTCCATTTTTATTACTGCTGAGCTATGTTTGTAACCAACATTAAAGTAGGGTACATAGGGAGACAAAAATGCAATTCAAACGCTTCACTCGTAAAAACTTAAAACGAACGCTTTAATGATGTTGCTTAGAATATTCTCTTTTTTACATATGAAAAGACAAACATGTGCGTTTGTCTTGTCTGCACTCTTTTCTCCTACGGCTTTACGGTTATAGGCGATAGCAAATAATTGGTTTGACACTGGCTAGATTCCCCTGTGAGGCTTGACACCGTCTTGATGTTAGCATCCCAGAATCTCCAGATCTTGATTGTAAGCGACCCGAGTGCGGTGGGCATAGGCTAGGCAGTTCACGCACTGGAATCCAATTCCCAAAGTTCACAACCGAGTGGGACTAAATTACTTTTTCCCCTTTTTTTACCGGCAATCCAACAGCTGTGGAAATTAAGGCCTTTTTTCTCTCCGAAACAATGAAGGGACAACCATAAAAGCCTTTTTGTCAGAACAAAAGATAAGCCTTCGAAAAATCTGTGCATTTTTTTCTTACTGTACAGGAACTCGGATTTATAATACGGAATTAGGAAAGACTTACGAATTACATTTATCCCGAAATACTAAGTGCAGACTAATAGCTACGAAAGAAATCACACCGGAATCCTCCCGTCTATTTCATTTGCACTGAGCACTAGATACAGCCGTAAGGATGCTGGTGGCAACGTAATGATCTCTTTCCCTTCGCTGTTTTATACACACCCTAGCACTAATTAAGTTTCATTTGCATCTGTGCCAAGATTAGCAGCGAAGGGCGTATTCTGTACAACACTGAAAGCCTCCTCTTTCCTTCGCGGATCAAAAGAGGGTAAGGTGGAAAGGTGGAGGAGGTTAATGAAGGGGAGGAGTGAGGCGTTCTGTGAACCAAGTAAAGCTTAAGACTGATGGTATCAGCACAGCCTCCCCAGAGGCTTATTTCTCCCGAACTTATAGAAGAAATAAGGAGCTAGGTTGGTTACCGATGAAAGGCCAATCAAACTTGTTATGTCTTCCTGTTGTTTATCCGATTTTCCCTCAAACGCCAATTTCAAGAGATTTTTTCGGTTACGAACAAGTCCTCACTATGAAAGAATTTTCATAGAGGAACATTTTAGCTCAGATTTATTTTTGAAAGTTCTGACAGACATATACCAATTCACATTTCATTCCAGTAATGATCTCGATATTCTAAAGAAAGTTACTTCTAAGGTTTCCACAGAAGAAGTTTTCCAGCAATTGTTAGGCATAATGGATTATAATATCTTAGAATATGTATTACGACATTGTTCCAGAGAAAATGTTCCAGAGAAAATGAATACTTCAGTAAGAACAGGAAATGTGTTTAATTATCTCGATTGTTAAATAATATATAGAGGTCTAAATTTTGCCTACCATTTTTATTTATTCGAGAAAACGGTCCTAGAAGTGTAGATAAAAAAATCTCCACAGTAGATATCCAAGTTACGTGAATACCTGAAGTTATCCAAGTTAACTACATTACCTGAACAAAAGTATCTTCGAGAGTCATTGCACACTTTATTTATTGCAATTGTCCCGAACCTATTCAAAATCGGGCACTTCGAAAATGTGGTCCAAGTTTCGGCTACCTGAAAAACTGCACTAGACTGTTAGCGGCGGGTCAAAAACATTCAAGAAAGCACTAGCGCCATTGTGGTGGCAACAGGCACAAGAAAGTTTGTTTGGGTCGCTTTTTCTGAAGAGCATACAGAGGTTGTAGGTGAAATTTAAACCACGTTGCCTAGCAAAATTTAACGAAACACTTCTTTTGAAAGTTTTGACTTTTCTCACAAATAGTGTTAATGTTTGTTATTATACGCACGAATCTGGGAAGCCTAATAATTAAACACAAAATCTAACAGTAGAAAGTGATATTAACTACGCATTTCCTTGCGGGGTTGGCTAATTGTACAAACCACTTGAACAGTCTGGCAGGCATGTAATGTTTAAAATTTATTAACTCAACAACCATAAAGCAGAATGAACGCAAAGTTACCATAAAGTTTTAGAATAGTTAAGAGAACGATTTCCAATAGCTGATTCTAGAAACAGTACGTAATAGAGCTAAAAGTGCCTTCGATAGAATTTAAACCAGGGATGGAGGTAAGACCTTAGCCTCTACCTGCTAAAAATTGGGTTGCTAATAATTCCAAAAGTACACACTGGATTTCCTCGAGTATTTTCAAGAATTTGTGTGTTCCTACTCGGCATGTTGCAATGTTTTCACATTTCTACTTAGATTGTGGTGATTGTATATGTCAGCTGTCATGCAAGATCATAAGAGCCTAGAATCAGAATTGCAGATGCAAGGATAAACGAATATTCACTCTAACAATGAATCTGCCGTGCAGTTGCCTCTACGTGTAGAAAATGGGATGCTATAGGTTTCTTCAGTCCACCTTAAAAACATGGGTTACGTTGTTGATTTTCATTTTACTAGAAATTCTAAAGCGTGAGAAGTTTTATGCGCAACTGATGCAACCGCTGAATTTCTTTCTACCGGTCTCCCTGTTTCATAACTTCTGAAAAACTCTCTCGCATGCCAAACGTCCAAGCATGTCAAAAATGCCTAAATTTAAAGGCCTCTTGCGAAAGCCCAACTTGCCTGAATTTCTACCAGAATGAAAGCTCACGCAATTTCTATTCTAACACCTTGCGTACATTAAATGGGCCGGTTGTGGAAGGCCGAGCTTAAGATGGAGGGAAGAATGTAAAAACGTTGTTCAGTTGGCATGTAATAAATCTTCTACGGTGCCGTTTTTATACTATTGAATAGAAAAGAACAGTCCGGATCAGGGGGCTAGAACATGAATAATTGAAATCTTATCTGAGGCGATCTCATTGAGAAATCCCCAGGACCCGATAACTTTTACAAGTTCTACAGGAATGAAAGACATTTCATCAAGTCCCCTCTCGCAGCCTTTTTCTCTCCCCATACATGTCAAACAAAGAGGAAGAAGACAAAAAGTGCGGGAAAAAAGGTGGAAGGAGCCAATATTCCACACGCGAAAGTATTAGAAAGGACTCAACGTGCGAAAAGATCGCGGAATGAGCTTGTCATTGACACAAGAGTACACCCCCAACCCCCGTAAAAGTGTGGCTAATCAGACTCCTTGCTAAAGGGTAATATACGCCCAGCGCTCAGGGAAAATCTTCTCGTACGGGGTTCGCACGTGAGTGGTTACTGCTCATTGTCCCTCTTTTCTTAATATGGAAGGAGTTATTAAGCATATAATTACTGAAGTAAATTTAGTTATTACACAATACCACCTATTGCATGAATGAATGAACTTTATCTAAAGAGATTTAGCGGAGCCTTTTTTACTCCGGTTTTCATGTGATTAGCATAGGAAGGAGATACTGACAAAGGGAAGAACTCAAAGACAGGGTTATTTTTTCAACTCAGTGGAAAAGCAATTTTAGGTGGTATGCTTCATGCAGTGTAATTCTGGCTTGAAGTTTCAAATAAAGCAGTGGCGAGTTCTGGTTACTGCGCAAGAAGTTCGGTTGTTATGAACACAAAGTTTTTGTCAAGTTGATATCTTTGTTTCTTATATCAAGTTGCCCCAAAAGTTCGCGCACAAAGCTTTCTAGTGGAAAAAGCGTATATCTTCTTATAAACAAGGTTATGAATTAGTTTTATAAGGGCTCGGCCTTCTTTGTTTCACTTTACCGTCCCCACTTTCCATGTTTCACCAAGTTTTCGTTTCCTTCACTAAAAGCAATGTGCCAGATTCAAATATAAAAAGGCGTCAAGCTCCTTTTAAACTCCGGTAGCATTTCTAATGAAAATTTTCTTCACCTGTTCTGGAAAGCGAAATTGTTTGATAAACTCAAAAATATGAGACCAGACCAGTGTGGCACTAGTCTTCGCAACAAGCTTGCAAATTGGCAAATGTGGTACGGTTGACAATTCTGGTGTTCACCACCACCGTGTTAACGAAACAGGGGTACGCTCTTGTTCTTTTCTGCAAAGTTAATCACCCAAACGCTATTTAAAGTTGCAAGCGTAATATAGTGCGGTTGTCTAGCAGAATTTTATTGTCGGTCGTAGGTGATAGTAATCATAATTGTAAATATTTCGGTAAATATCGCTTCTGGATAAGTGGCATATAGTTTGTATAACAAGGACTTTGATTCGTATGTATAGTGTTTTTCTATTAGTATCCTTAGCACGTAGAAGAGATTCTTTCAGCCTTAGCAGCTTCTTTAGGATCACAGAAGAATCTGGTTTTAAAACACGATTTTTAGACAACATTGCGTATCCTGAACTAAAGTGATTTCTTTAGAATGTTGGAGAAGTTTATAGTCCTAAAAAGTTTTTCTGCTGAAAAACACGGAGAATCTTTCAGAAAGAAAATACAGTTACGTATATGAACTAATTGGGTTCTCGTCTCAAGAAAGTGCACAGTTTTCGCAGAAATTCTATGAAAAAGCCCGATTGCGCAACTGTACTAAAATTTGTAAGCTGCACAGCTTTTACAACAGGAATTTTTGTGTGGGCTTGTAGAAAAGTGATGCCGCTCCCGGCTTAGAGTCAAGCACACGGGTAAAACGGCTTCTTCGAGCAATCCTCGGATTCCAAAGTATACGGAGGGGAGTCGAGAAGAATTTAATCGTAATTCTGTGTGTCACCTGAACTTTGGTCGTCAGCAAGCGCTTTTTGAGCGAAAATGCACAAAGATAGGATCGTTTCGTTCAACTCCCTTTGTAATCCTACTAGGTTTCTTCATGCAATTTCTTTGCAGGTTCTGTAGTACTTTTCGAAGATAAAAGGAGTAGCAGTACACAGCTATTCGTAAAGTAAAAAGAGCCTTCTGTCACTCCTTTTAAAAAAATTTGCTACTTAAGGCTTCCATGACCAACTTGGACAGACGTAATTACATTACTGTCGCGTAGTAATCACGCAGAAATGTTTGCACATAGTCTACAAGGCACGTCAGACTCGTGCTGCCCTGTGTACTGCATGCTAAGCAATTTAAACTTGCTCAGAATACATGCCACCCCCAGAACAAATCAACTTGCCTGCGTTGAAATGATACTGCTGCAAGCAAAATTGCCTCCAGTTTTTTTATAGACTGGTCACTTTGATGAAAGTGATTATGGGAACTGAAAGTTCCGCAAGAACAAATATCTCAACGAGAGTAAAGCCCTCTCTGTGAATAGTGCCTGCGGTGCATTTCTACTGCAAATTTCGGTATATCTATACACCCCACACAGGGCCTAAAATTCCCAAACCAAGGCCATCCTCTCTTATTACACTTTTTTAGGTTGCGATATGGATAAATCTTGTTGCGTAAACTGCGTTAAGGGAAGAAATAAAGGCCAAGTGAAGTAGGCGATAGCGTGTAAAAGTCAAGTCAAGATCTTATCTCATAGAAAAAGATCCTAAAACATTGTAACAGTGCAATTCCATTTTTTATAGAGCCTGACACACTTTGGGTATACGACCCAGGGATTTGGCGGATATAAGTGCCAGTACCTTTGGACGCGAGTGACGAATGAAGAAATGGATAGTCCTTCTCCCAGCAACAGCAAAATATAAATGAAACACGGATCTCCACTTTGCGTAATATCTCTTGTCTGGCGGGATCACCCAAATTTCTGTAAAGGAACGTTATAGCGTTACAGTACTGTACGCCAGCCACGATACGCAATGACACTGCAGTAATGCCAAGAACACGACTAACGGAAAGAGGATACGATCTCGCGAGAGACGCGGCCGGATGCTGGGAGGGAGACACGACGCTCATTGAGCATGCGCTGATTTTTCCCGCTTTGTATCGTATTTCTGCCAGGATCACTGGAACTGAATTTATTTCTAACTGCATAAAGATTAAAGCCACAGTTTGCCTTGTCCTTTCTCACTTTCTTAGCCTTTGTAGGGATGAAATCCTGTGGTTTACTACGTTATTTCCCTTGGGTTGGCTTCTTAAAAGTAGACAAGGCGGCCATATCTTGCGAAGATGGTAGGAAAACGTAAAAGAAAAACAGTTAAGATTCTAGGCGGAAACGAACGCGAATCTGTGAGGAAGGAACGGAAGTGCAAAACACAAGTGAAAAGAGCTTAAGGACTTACTTTAGAGTCGTCTTGCAAATGATGCTTGGTACAGAATGGAAATAGTTTAGAAGTGCAATGCCCGGAGGGTGGTAGGTGGAAAGGGACATTTTCTCACCGCGCCCCAGCATCCAGCTCTGCAAGAATGGGGCCTTTTCCCCTCAACTAATAATGCAAAACTTCCTGCACAAAAACTGCCTTGCAAGTAATCGTCAGGCAGACGAAGCCGGACTCGTTGAGCATGGAACAACAGCTTTGTTTGGCTCGAACATAGTTAATGCTAGCTAAGTGACGTTTTCGCAGTATTGGAAAGCATGAAAATTCCAAACATGTCGGTGACATTATAGAGGGCGATACGGGGATTAATAAAACAACTTTGCTGTTGTGAAATTTAGGGCAACTAAATTGCTTAATATGAGATAGCTCAACTTGCAATGGAAGCGTCGAAGTTCCGAGAAACGCAGCAATTCCATGCGGGAGGATTCGCTGTGTTATGTAGAAAGAACGAATACTAACCATTTGAGCCATCATCGAAGAAAAGGAAAGTTTACAGACGTGGCAGATTTTTCCTTACCGTCTCTAACAGCTGCCTACTTTGGATCATCGAACTTCGCGAATTGGACAGTTGAGGATATGGCTTCGGGCGGCTCACGCTTTAGTTGAAATCAAATACCTGCTCCATTTCCTTGAGTCAAAAACATTAGGAATTTTTTGGCTGTTTGTAACTGTATTTGAATTGATATACATAACGATTATTCGACGTCACCTTTGAGAATTTTAAGGATCGACTGAATACCAGAAATAGAGTGTCAAACATAAGTGAAGTGGGATTAGGACATGTTTTGTAATATACCTGAATAATTTATCGGCAAAAACTTAATAGAAAGATCAGTAACTTGGAAGTAAGCGCACAATATCATGATTATTTATCATTAGGGTTAAATGAAAAACAACAAAACTTAAACTTTATTTTGCTGAACATCACGAAAACACGAAATCGTGTCAAGTTTCACATAATTAGTCTTTCTGTCAACGCTAGCTCCCAGACTCATTGAAAAAAAATGAAGATTGAAAGGATTAATGGTGTTATCTAAACATTTCACCTAATGTGTGATAACACGAACGGAAAACTATAAAAAATATTAAACCTAGAAGTATTGAAAGGTCTTTAAGGACATTAAATGATTTTTTTCGTAAATATAAGTATTCTCCTGCAATCCCTCCTCCATTAAAAAATATTCGGTGCTGGGGTAAACCGCTATCTCTCTTGGTAAACGGGGTGTAAGCGCTTTTTTACCGAAAAAGGTTTTATCTATTAGGTGATGGTAGACTCAAAAGTATAATGACGAAAAACATGATAATTCTTTAACTCAAATTTCTTAGAAAATTAGGCAATTTACTGGCGACAACGTAATTCTTCACCCTGCCTAATCACTGCGTACTTAAGTTTATTTCGTTGTGGCTTTCAATATCTCGACATCTACATAGCACGATCAATCCGATCTTCAATAGTTCGGCCACCCTGTACTCTACGTTTCAAATGTAGTTTTTTTTAGATATTTTTAGTTAGATATTTCCGGTATAGTACTCCTAATTAAAATCTTAAAAAACGGCAATTGCACGACTGGTATCCCAATGCTTCCTTTTTTGAACATTGCCTGACCAGCAGCAAAGCTTTTGTGATAGAAATTTTCATTGTTGCCAATGACGCGCCTTTTGCATAGGCGGGGCCGTCGGGGCCGTTTTGAAGTGTATTGCACAGTGCACTACTGCAGAAATAAAAACTCAAGGAGAAAGGCACTCAAAGAATACCTACATGCCCGGGCAAAGCTTACAGAAGGTCGAACTCTGTCGAGAAGCTCGCAAGCAAATTTATGCAGAGCTTAGGCCTGAACCTGTGCGCCATACCCATTTTGCCTAAGTCTCTTTTTTTACAACACTGAACAGTACGTAATATATTTTCAAAAGTATAACTAAGTTACGGATGGTGCTATATTTCTTGCTGTAATGTTTGTACAGTACTGCACATCCCCCTAAATATGATAATTGACAACTACGAAAGTGGAAGGGGGGACATGGTGAAGTGCATGCCCAGGCATTGCAGAAACTTGCTCACGAGCCTCTGCGCTCTGATTGGTTAGCCCAGATTCAGCAATGCTTGGACTTGCAGGTACCGTTTGTGGTGCATTTCCCCCTGTCTTTATTCGCTATCTATCTTTTTACTTCAAAGCACAAAAAAGTGGATTCTCAGTAGTCTACTTCTGTTCCACGCAGCTAGAACGTGCCTTTGTCGATATACATTAACCTCAATGGGGACTTTTAACGAAAAGCCCTCCTAGTCTTTCTGCACTCATGATTACCATTCGAACGGACAGTAGGGGTTTTATAGGGCATATTTCAAAAGTAGGGGATGAAAATTCAGGATGTGACTTACTAGGACATGTAGGGAGAAAGCGGGATTTTTTTTACTTCAATTTGACTAGTGTGGAGCCTGTCTCTTCTGCTGGGGACGAGTACTGTGGAATCATTATTTGTAAGTGCAGTTTTCTTTTTTTTATTCGGTTCACTTTCTTAGAAAAACTGAAGTAAGCTTTGGGATTTTTCTCCGAGAACTCGTGTAACGAAGTGCTAAGTTTGTAATGTTAAGACCAAGACTGCCAAATTAGCAGTTTATATAGCATTTTGCTGCTGGAGAAGGATGTGAGCAAGGATTGTTACTGTTTCTCTATTCTACCCAGCTTAGTTTTGTTATCCGAGTTTGGATTGTCTTTTCTATAGTATTATACCTATGGCATTACTTCTGGCTTATGGAAAGATTCTTTTTAAGACCAGAAAAGGGAAAGGATGAAGTTGTGGTACAGAGCTCGCTGGCGACTAATAAGTTCGCCTAAGTTTTCGGTTCTTGAAGGGAGGAGATGTCACGCAGGGGGCTTTTCTTCTTTTTTTATTATTATTATTTTACTTTTCTTGAATAGTAAAGGATGGACAGCTTTACCGTGCAGTTCACCTCTATTTAGATTAATTTCTTTCCCTCCCTTTATTTCATTGCAATGAATGGGGAGACCTCTTTCTAGTAGTTAGAGAAATAATGGGAAAGGAGTACGCACTCATTTGGACTTATTTCAGATCTCCCCTATATTGTGCACAGGTGCCCGTGTATTGCACTGCACATTCAAAATTTTACTCTGATTCATAAGCCGGTTCTTTCGTTTTCAAACGAACGGTTTCCTTCCAATTATGCTATAGACTTCTGAGTAATCTAAACCAGATTTTATATTTCTGACTGTTTTCTAGCAACCATTATCCATGCACTTAAATAACACTTATTTTGTTTTCCGACTAAGTGAAAAAAATATCAGAAGAATTATTAAATGGCCATTAGCTTATTCAAGTTGGCATTTGGTCAACTTCAATTAGCCAAGGTCCCGTTCTCGCACAAATACCTTTCAACGTATTTTCCCAACGCAGGAAAATTACTAGATCAGTGTAGGAAAATAGAAAGAATTGTACAGTTCTTGTTGGGCTCAATAAAAGCCAATTAATCTCTTCTTGAAAAATAGCCTTTTCTTAAAGAATTTACTCTCCTCATTGCCTTTCAATAAGTTACGCTACGAACATTCATAAGGTACATAAAAGGACGTTCAATGCAAAATAAAGGCATGAAATTAAAAAAAAAGATTGGAAGTATTAAATATGAGAAAATTAGAGTCTAAATTAAGGTGACTAGTTATATTGTTACATCAGCATTTCCCGATGGGAACAACTGGAAACCATTAGGAAACTATCGGCAAGCAATGGAAAAAGTTATTCCCTTCATTTGTTACCAGGGTCGCATTTAGGGGGATAGGGGAGTTTGAACACACACGAAATGTTTTTTTAAAAAATGAAACTTCTAGACCCCGTAGTTGTAATGCGACAGTTACTTCGTTTTTGCTTTTATAAGTTACAAAACACTTCTTAAAGAAAGAGTTCTACTAACTTAACCGTAAATGAAATACACCGCTCTATCAGTGAAACCGATGGATATCAGGATCTCCAGGGCAGTTGAATATTCTTTCACCGGAAAATTTAACGGAAAAAAAAACGGAGAAACCAAAATGTAATGAGCACGTGAAAACGTCCAACGTAACGTAGTGCTAGACTCGATTGCCAGTTGAGAAAGACGTTTATGTTATTAAAAGTTCGTCGTGGACTGCCTTTGTTCTAGTTGTGGAAAACGTACCAGTCTAATCGTTTTCTCTTCAGCCTATTTACACCTGTTGTGCTTCTGACTCTTCTCGCTATTTCTTTAAATCTCCATATTAGAAGAACCTTCTAAAGCCCTTATATACTTTTTGGCAGTTTTTCTCCTATTTCCCACAATTATGCTTAGCAGACAAAAATTTCTGAAATCTGTTCTTCTTTTCTTCTCCTGTCAGGGCTAGAGTAGTCATGGTAGACCAAATATTTTAATTTGTTCGGCCTAGTCACTATACAGTGGAGTTCATTTTATAACGATTCCTGAGTCCCGTTTTTGTCCCATTTAACCCAAAGGTAATAAAGTCCGCTTATACTAACTTCGCTTATAACGAAGATCCGCCTTTACCGATAAAATTTTTAAGCCCCATGGGGTATCTTGCAATGATTTTCAGCTTCGGTTATACCGATGCCCTGAGACGAACACTATTTTTAACATTGGATCCGACGATTTCCACGAAAGAGTTAAAACATGCCTTCACAATTTTGACGTAATCAGCTTTCGCAACCTCTCACCTTCGACTCTTCTCCATGACAACGTACAGCGCTGAGAATTGTAAGGGAAAGATGGATAAAAAAGAAGAAAACTAGTACAATCGTTGACAATACTTCAAAACAATTAAACGCAAGGTTCAATTGCATCGCACTTTGGTGTATCACAGTCACATGTAACAAATCAGGAAACCTAAATATAAACATATCAAAATATTTTTATCTTTTCTCTAGAAACCAAGATATGACGGTTGATTACGAAAATGTTTGATAATGACAACAATACATAGGCGGAAACGAGCAATGCTCATATCGATTTAAAAAGAATGGCAACGCTAATGTTCTCTCGCCAGACTATCTTTTGGATTGAGCGATACGCTGCTGAATGAGCTTTAAAAGCTACATTGTTGTACACGGATATCAATCTCCTGCTTCTATCCCATGAGGGTCGTAACTGCGCGGCAGTGGGTGCTAGTCCGTTGTGTAAATGCTGGTTTGCTATTTTAAGAATAACATGTTATGCACCGTACAACATGTACTGTAGAGGTGCACTTTTAGTAATTAAGCACTTTTTAAGGTAAATTTTATGAATTTTATCCTGGTTGCTCTGAGGCGTCATTTAACATCAAAAGCAGCTCCTGAAAATAAGGCACTATTTTTCGAGAAAGCACTTGAAACAATTTCTTTCTTATTTGTTTATATGAGGCTATCATATAACTAGATAGCGTATTCTTTTCCATCATCTCTTGGCTTCTCCAATTTTTAGCTCCGACGAAGGATCTTGAAATTATTTTTCACACGATAGTATTAACAGAACTGTATGACTTTGGAGCCAGTCTGTCTTGTTAGGCTATCACAAACTATCCTATATGATGTAATAGACAGCTTATATAACAAAGAAAATAAACTTCTTAAATAGCAATCAGTAAGCGAAAATAACTGTGAATCGAATAAACCTGCAGGTCTGGCGCTAAATATGAAATTTGCGGTGAACTCCCACGCTACAAGAATTCATATTTGAAGTAAGTCCTTATCATAATGCAGCATCCTTATGACTAAGACGATAATCATGACGACAGCATTAGGACTCACAGGGACCAAACTTTGACTCTTGATTGCCCGTCAATCATCGAGGGCTCCCTGATGACACGCTGTAAATATAGACATCACACCGATTTTCACTCCGCAAATTTTATCTCATAGTCTTCTCCTGACAAGTGTAGCTTTCACAAGTATTGGAACACGAAGCTCCACTTATACTGAAAGCTTTTTTGTCGTGTAATATTTCCCTCATAGTACAACTTATATGTTTCTTGTTTAGGCTTAACTGAAAGTGAGGCAGTCACAGTTTGACACTGCTTTTACTTACATAAAATACTAGTGATACATACTTGCCAATCTTTGCACTATAATTTGCAACTTTGAGATAACCTCCAGTTAGAACTTAACTTTCATTTAAAGTATACCTCTTCCATAACACAACTGGAAGCAAACCGATTTGTGACAGCAAGTTCCGAGGAAGCGTCGTTGAATGGAAGACCAAAGAGAAGTTTTCGCCTGTTGCGAGAGGATCGGCGGACAAAATGCAGTTGACCTTATTGTAAACATCTTTAAAGTAGCTCTGTTGTTAGAGGCATAGTAATCAAGTTGGATTGAAGCTTATTTCTTTTTCTACGTGTACCTATTATTGTCTATATAAGGAGGAACTTCATGCTTGTAATGGTATTAAGAGCTAGAGTAATGGCAGTTTCGGTTACCCATTGTCTACCGTTCCGTAAAATCCTTATTTCACGTAAAGGTTCTTGAAGTTTTGTAACTCAATAAAGTACGACCTCTCGTTATCTCAGAAAGTTTCCCCCGGAAGAACCGTATAAACTTGGGTAGAGCGTAAGGTGAAATCGTCGATGGGGAAGAAGAAAGAAAAAACTCCCTGAACCTGCGGACGTTTCTCTGTCCTGTTTGATAGCCTTTAAACACAAATCAGCAATTAACTACAGTTCGCCAGTCAAGCGGCTAAGCGAGAAAGGCTGACAGTGTAAACTGCCTAAGCCTGGCAATTATAAAAACTTTTTCGTGGCCCTCACCTCACAAAGTAGGCCGAGTTTTCGAACGCGATCGAGAGGTTATTTACAGCCTACCTACAAGTTTGTCGAGTTAAGAGAGGCTTAATGGCACAGTTTGGCAGTCGAGATGGATAACCGATTAAACGAACTCAAGCCTTAACAATCATTTAAACTGGGAAAATGATTAGGGCTGTTTCCCTATCCTAACAAGAGCTATTAGTCGCCTTTATCCCTTAAACAACCCCTTTATAAGTTTAAAGTATAGCGAAACCATTTCGGTAATTTCGTCATAGTTGTTGAGCAACGCCATGATTGCGTAGACAATTAAGAATGTGATAATTGGTTGATTAACAACTGAGATCTATATGGAAAATATGGAACGGATTTGTTCCTTGCTTGAACAGCGATATCCCAATAGTAAAAAATCTACCGAGAAATTTGAAGGTATCAGTAAACTTTGCACGATTACACAGATCTGGAATGCTAGTTCATGAAACCCTCTTCCTGTCAGTTTATTAGGAGCCAAAATAACAATTATCTTTTCCCTTTTCAACTGTGATGAGTGCATTCCAAAATAAGTATACGTTTGTTAATTTGACACAACAAATTACAGCCAAATCGCTTTAGTGAGATGCCGTCTGTTGTGGAGGTTACTCGTAGTTTCCGGATAAATGCTCATATAAATCTTTAGTAAAGCTCCAATGAGACGTGCTCGTATACCATGAAGCTTCACTTACTTACGTCCCTGTATCTACCGACATAGGCTATTTGATTCGGTTGCAACGGAATGCTAGGATTGTGTTGACATGGTGCGTAAGCAACCGTACAATGTTAACGTCGTTTTTATGTTGGTGGTTTTTTTTGCCTTCTAGTACTCATAAAATTAAAATAGGCCCAAACAACCTTCCTGTACCTAACGTCCTGGCAGTTGCGCGAGCGGTTTCCTCTTTTGCGTCTTCCGAAAGTTTTTGACCCGCAACATGGCTTCCTCCCAGTGGTGTGGAACGTTAGGAGCAGGATGTTTTTTTTTGTTTGTCCGTTTTTTTTCTGAGTAGCTTACTATAAACGTCCGCGCGTATTGTACCATTTTCCTTGTCTGGTTTTCTTTTCTTTCTTTTTTTTTACACTCTACTGTACTTAAAGTGCAAAAATATTTGTCCTTGGCGTGGATGAGAGGCTGTCCTCTAGGAAAAGTCTAATTTCTTCACATATTTGTTTAAGTGTCAAGTTGAAGTGTTTTACGAATAAATGCGATCATGTGACCAAGACTTGGGTACCGTTTGTCACTTTATATATATCACTAAACTCTGATTGTTAAATGCTTACTTGGCGGAGTACATGTTGGTGAAGCGAAGCGAACATTGGTTAGAAATAAAAAGTTTCTAAGAATGAGGTGCGTATTCGTAACTAGAGTACTCATTAAGAAGAACGCATGTACCTACATTACCCTGTTCTGAGCGAGCAGGAAACAGACACTGATTTAAACAGACGGCACTCACATGTGAAGCGTCTTTGCGCTATTGTCTTGCGTATTTTCTGTTTAGCTACTGCAATGGAAACATTAATCTAATTGTACCCAATGCTGTATGTACAGAATAGCGCTTGCTTTAGATTGTGCTCTAGCTTCAACCAACGTATAATGTAGCATCAAGTATCGTCAAAACGCAATCAAACGTGCGCTTTAGGCACCACCAGTGGTGTATCCAGGATTTCATTTCGGGGGGGTTTAATATGCAATTTTTTTGGACACTTGGTCATTCCCCTATCTTCCCCATTATAAAATCAAAATTTCAGGGGGGGCGACCCCCCCCCCCCTAAATACCAGTGTTTCGGAACGGCAGTCTCGGCCGGAACGGCGTTCTTTTCCGTTCCTTCGCAATGTTCGACCGTTCCGTTCCGTTCTTCTGGTTAACTCTCACCGTTCCGGTGGATTTTCCAAAAATTCCGTTCCGTTCATTACCGTTCCTATATAAATATCGATTTTTAAGAAAATGATTAAATATCGATATACATTAATAATTGTAAAAAAAACTAAAGCGGGAAATTTAAAAGAAAACATTTTTTATTTAAAGCCCTTGGTTGGTGAAATCATAACTTTATCCGATAGCCAAGAGATGGCGCACCCGGAACGGAAAAGAACGGCAACACGTTCTCCAGCAAAAATAGACAACAGGGTGTAATGTATCCACGTTCCCTGAAATAGACATCCACGTGTATAGGGCGTATGCCAATCTTAGTACATAATTCCCCCCGGTAGGACATTAGGACACAGTGCCGCCATTGTTCGAACCACTGTTTAAAGCACTGTCAACAGTATACGACCGTCGTTCTTATTTTCATACTTTTTTAGTAAGCCGTGGCTAACTTACACAGGAAAGAAGAAATGATATGTAAAATGTTGTCTGTCGAAAACGGAGAGCAAATTCAGCCAATTTAACACCACGTGAAACACAGATGTAAACATCAAAGAATAACAATGGTTCGAACAATGGCGGCTCTCCCCTACCGGTGGGAACTATGTACTAAGATTGGCATACGCCCTATATATGGTAGTGACTGTTACTATGTATATGGTAGGAAGCTTAGGGACATGGCCACTTGGAGGGATCTTGCGAGGCAAATCACGTGAGTTTATTTACAAGATGGCGGGTATTAGATATACTGGAATTTTAAATACATTTTTCCCAATTAAACGGCTTGTGTTTAGTTATTATGACTAACCATTTTCAGATGAAATATTTCCTTCAAGTTGAAAGAAAAATGCATTCCGAAACATTAAGGTGGCTGCGTTTTTTATGCAATTACAATTGTTTTATTAATATAATATTTATTTCCAAGTCAAACTAGTTTCTCTTGCATTCGTCCTTTGCACGACTATAGCCAAACAGT
>JAHZNP010000551.1:0-50884 GCA_020615345.1 Triops cancriformis
GACAAGTCCCACGATGGGTGACCATCGTGGGACTTGTCGCTGGGCCCCTTTCACAAAAATTCGCATTTTTTCACAAAATTTTTACTTTTCTGTCGTGCAAAAGGTGGAACATAAATACCTCTTCGATATTAAGTTTAATACAAAAAGGCACGGTAAACGATTTCTCAACATTTTCCTTCAAAATCTGATAACACACAACATGACCTTTGTTTCTAATTGAATTTTTAAATTAGGTTTCCAGATTTCGTACATTAGAACACTTTTCCTCGTGTTACTCGTTTTAAACTTTTTGCACCACGCTACGGTTATCTTCAATGGCATTGTAGCAATTTCTTGTTCAAACAGAGGCACTGATTAAGGAGATATAATTGGACGAGTATAGGCTTGCGCTTATTACAGGCATCTGTATTTGCAGAGCTGCACTTAGAGAAAAAAAATGAATAAAACGACAGCAACTCCAACGAACTTAACCACAACGCAAATGCATGTTAGGTGTGTAGGGAGGAACGGTGAACAGTGGCAAGAGTTGTCGGGTGAACCGTGATAAGGGGGACTAAGGACAATGGACGGATGGAGTAAGGGGTGGGGGACATTGACGATATTACCGGGAAAAGAGTTAAAGATGGATGCGGAAAACGTTTCTTTCGTGTCTGACTTTTCACAAAGCTTAACAGTTACCAACAAACCATTTCGGACCTTGCTCATAGATTTCCTGAGACACAGAACGCATCAGCGAGAAGAATGTTTTACTGAAAGAAGACAAGAATAAGCAGATGACATAAGAACTATTTGGTTCAAATACGCTTGTAAAAATATAGATTGGTTACCAAATACGAGTGACTAAAATTCTGCAAGTACGTAGTGTAGGTCATTATGTATAATACAAACAAGGTTGCAGAAAAAAACGACATACTGCCTCACAATATTGCTGGAAAACTTAGGTGTGCAGTTAGAGCCATATATTTATTCTGCACGCCTGTCGTAAATGTATATTCACTTGAAGCAAATATTAAGCGATAACATGCTAGGCGACTGGGAAGTAAAAGGTTAGAGACAATAATAAAAAAACGGAAAAATCTACGAGGCCGTCAAAGCCAAAAGACTGGAAGTTCGTTACCCTAACGGGTTGTCTTTGTGAATTGGCTGAAATTGTTGATCAGGGGTGTCCAATTTCTACTAAAATTTGACAATTTTGGTGAACTTAAAATAAAATCTTGGTAAAATCGCGAAACGAAAATTTCGTAGGCGGTACGACCTTGTCCGGAACTTCAAACTACAAAATTGCACACAATCATTTACATGTAAGGGAGACTGGGACTCGTTCCGACATGGGGCACCCCCTATCACTCGAATTATTCGGCGACACGCAAATGAAATTTTATTGGTATTAATGTCATAAAAAAATTGTTATATAGATGCATTACGTGGATGCAAAAGAGTTAGTTTTACCTCATTGTTCAGGAGTTACGAATGTTTGTCCAAATTTTCTATGTATAAGAAAATATTCCCACTTCACTTCAACTGGTTTAAATTGATCAGGTATACACTACATTTTACGTTTAGTAAGCTTTTAGACAAGCTAAAAGACACGGCAAAATTCCAACGGGAATTCGAGTTCCAAATGTCTAGTTTGTTTGGAGTTCTGATTTTTAGAATTTCAAAATGGCGTAAGGTGCATCTTCTGCCAGGATATGAGGGGAACCTACTTCGGACACTAGCCGGACGTGACATTTCGCTAAAAAACGCAGGAAATGTTAAGCTTAACTTTATGCATGTTTGAAGCATTCAATTGACTGCTTTTATGTTTCCGATTCATGGTATTGATCAGACTTCTGAGAATACAGCTCTGACTTCTGAGAATAGTTGTCTTTGCGAACAGTTGTCTTTGCGAACGACTTTGCTAAGCAACTTCGCCGAGTATTCCCAGTTGACTGGGAAGGAGTGCTTTCGAATATTTTTTTCGATTATCCACTAACTGAAAAGTTTGATTGCTTTTCGTGTCTGTCCTTATGTGGTTATTTTTTAATAAAACAATTTACTCCTGAACATTTTCAACTGGAATTTCTTGCGACTGAACGAACCCTGTGCTTGGAACAACTTCGATCCTTATAGAACATGGGTATGTTTTCAGCTCCATTTCCTATCGTATGGTGGTTTCGAGAAAACAAAAATTACCGGGCTGGTGGGTGGGGGGGATTTTACCGACTTGATTATGACAATTTTTAACCAAACATTATAGTGTTGTAACAGTTACTAAAGTAGTACTTATACTTTATATCTAGTATTTCAGAAACCTCTTGGATTTCCAAATTTTAGCGACTCGGCTTTCTGAATAATTATCGAGGGATAACACCCCCTTCCCCCCCCTCGTCGCGACAGCCCTGGAAGGAGCCCTACTTTCGCCTACAATGCTTGTTAAGGTTAAGATTTCACACCGTAACAATGAGATGCAGAAATTTTCATATAGTTTTTTAGCTATGAGAGCAGCTTCCCTAAAAGCAAAACAAAAATGCACCTGTCTCGTGACCAAAAGTCACTGATAAAAGCTAAGCCAGGGCTTTACATTCAAGCCCTCGCCACAAAGCAATCGTCAGTACCTGTTTAGATCTCAAACTACGCGTTGGTTGGAGAGGTTGTAGGTAATTGTTCTACTAATTATTTCTCCAGTTCGTGTGAATATTAGTAGACCGTAAGTGGCCAATCAGAATGGCTGCAGAGCATCATAAGAAGGGATTTGACAACCCTGCTTTTGCAGTTACAGAGGACACGGAAAATCCAGCACCAGGAAACGATAATTTATCGGTAACCGCTATCTCAAATACTGGCAATTTTAAGTAATCTAAAAAGGCACTGTACCAATTCTTAGTACGAGAACAATGATAAGCGGAAATCGAACAACCCTTGCGATATTTTGGGCAACTCTTTCGTGCGCTTTTGGTCTTTTCTCGATGAAAGTATAACAGAGCACCAAAAAGCGGTTCGTTATGTGATACTCATCACATTGGCTGTTCTGTATAATGCATACTTCATTGGAGCCATTGTCTACTCCTTTAATAATAATAAAATGCCCATGAGTTGGTGTGATGGCGTGGGCTTCCTAATTATCATCACTTCCATTACGTACATTGCGCTATTTTATTTTCAAATCCTTCGTCCTTATTTCGGTGAAGCTATTTATAAGTCGTGTATGGAACCAACGGGGAAAGCATTTTCCAAATACGTCTGGCAATACGCGTAAGTACAGTGCTTTTCTCTTTCATATCGCTTTCCGACTTCATGACACACAACCGTATATTTTTTACAGATGGGTACGTTATTTCGTGTCGATAGCTGTGCTCGCAGCCTTGGTCACGTTTTTAGTGCTGGACAGTGCTGACGACAGGAACAGGTTGATATCAGCATTTGGCATTCTAGTGTTTATCTTACTAGGCTGGATTTTTTCAAAACACCCATCGAAAGTATGTCAAAGACACAAGATCTATCATCTTCCGCGATAACGATTTTTTTCTTGATCTGGGACAGGTGATATGGAGGCAGGTCATTATAGGAGTAGCGTTGCAATTCATTTTTGGACTGATTATCCTAAGATGGGAGGTTGGAAAAGAAATTTTCGTGTGTGTTGGGGATAAAGTCACCACGTTTTTGGATTATACTAATGCTGGGTCTGAATTCGTGTATGGCTACCTAGTTACTGGGCAAACTATTTCTCCTGATCTTGAACTGCCCGGCGTTTTTGCTTTCAAGGTAATTATGAATTTGCAGCTTTCTTAAAGAGATGACGCATTAATTAAAAAAATAAGCCATAAGAGAAGGATAGTGTCCAGTACAAAGCACGACTATATAAGCTTCCTTTTTACTAATCATCAGGTTTCCAGTTTCTCGTGATTAAAATGACACGGTGTTACTATTGATATTTATGCTTCAGCTCTTTGAATATTTAGAAATCGCAAATTTTTGGCATCCTGTTTTCTCTAAATAAAAGCTTGCTGGTGTTAACTATACTCAGCTACTATTCTGGCTTTGCTTTGAAAGACAAGATACCACTAAAACGGCGTTGATTGACATTTTCGTTCACAAGATTGTTTCATAGGTGCTTTCGGTGATCTTTTTCTTCAGCTTTTTCATCCAAATCCTCTACTACTATGGTGTTATGCAATGGTTGGTATCCAAAATCGGATGGCTTTTGTACGTCACACTGGGAACAACTGCAGCCGAGTCGATGAACGCTGCGGCTAATATATTCTTAGGACAAGTACGTCTTCCACAATTGTTTAAACTGTTCGCGACGACTCATAATATGCTTTAGACGGAAGCTCCTTTGTTAATTAAACCATACTTGCCTTCGATGACTAAATCGGAGATTCACGCCGTCATGTGTGGAGGATTTGCTACTATTGCAGGTTAACTATTTTCTCTTGATTGCCACACACATGTGACTGTCGCACAAGTGGAGACCTTGTGAAACCCATCTTCTGACAATCTTTTACGATATCACTGAAATTTCTTTCTTCAAAATATTTACGTTACTTCAGGATCTGTGCTGGCCGCTTACATTAGTTTCGGAATTAGCGCCTCCCATTTATTATCAGCTTCGGTAATGTCTGCCCCTGCTGCTCTAGCGTATTCCAAATTATTTTACCCAGAGTCAGAAGTATCGCAAACAACAACTGAAGACATCAAAATGGAGAAGGGGTAAGTAACTCTAGGGAAAAATTCCCCAATACCAACTGAAGTAAAATATTCAGGCAAGAGGCAAATGCCTTGGATGCTGCAGCTCAGGGAGCTACTGCCGCCGTCAATCTGATCTTAAGTATCATCGCAAACTTGATCGGTTTCTTGGCGTTCGTTGCATTCCTCAATGGATTCCTTTCTTGGTTCGGAGATTTGGTTGGTGCACCGTATGTTACTTTCGAGGTGAAGAAACATGAGCGTTCGTAGGCAAGGCGGTTCACAAGGCTAAATTTCCGCTTTTTAGTGGATAATGGGGAAGATTTTCATCCCAGTTGCCTGGTTGATGGGAGTCGAGGCCGCTGATTGCGAACTCGTAGCTCAGCTGGTAGCCCTGAAAACCATTGTTAACGAGTTCGCTGCGTACAGTAAACTTGCTGAGTTTATTGATCAAGGAGCTATTTCGGTAAGTCTAAAAGTCTGCATGAAGTTTATTCATGCTCGCAGAATATTCCTCATTTTGTGTTCTTAGATTCGCTCTCAAACCATTGCTACCTACGCCTTGTGTGGCTTCTCGAACCCTGGTTCGATTGGGTGCCAGTTGGCGGTATTGTCAACAATGGCACCGGAGCGAAAAAGTGACATGGCCCAAGTTGTTTTCCGGGCTTTCGTGGCAGGCAGTGTAGCTTGTTTCATGACAGCTTGCATTGCAGGTAGTTTATTAGACCAAGCGTATTATTTCTTACGTTGAAACTATTCACATAAGAAGGCAATTTAATTCTTATTCATGCAATCTAGTAGTACTATACCTTATTTAAATAGAAATTAAAAGAACAAATATTACATCAACATTTACTAAGTCATGTTCTTTTCTTATTTATTTATTTAATTCTGTTTTTTTCCTGCAGGGACACTTTTGACGGATGAGATGATTAATCCCAACAATTCAACTACGGCTATGCCTACGGTCTCATTTTAATGCTCAAATTTAGTTGAATACACCTCGTCATTGTAAACCTGCATGCTGCTATTAAAATTCATTAACTAGTTTGCTTATAGGTATTTGCATTTTAGACAGATATTTTCACCAAATGACGAAACGGTACAAAAGAATTGTAACTTCAGTTCGTTGTTTCCATATCTACTTAACCGGAATTGTTTGGTGAGGATTCGGTCTGCTATGCAATAAACCTATCGAAAGTAAAATCGTGCTCTAACAAACCTCCATGGGGACTGCAAATGGGTTCAATATGTTCAAAATTGGCCTGTGATATCGAATAGTAGATGGACACGTTCGTTAGTATTTATCACCACATGCGTACCTAAGCACGTACAATAGAGTCCACTTATAACGATGCGTGAAATAACGATAATCCACGTATACCGATAAAAGAATTACGGTCCCGTTTTTATCCCGTTTAATCCAATAATGATAACGAAGTCGGAATAAACTACTGAACATGGCGCTTGGCCGGGGTCTGTGGACTCCCTCCTTATTGGACTGTATTTCGCTAATGCGAGAATTTCCTTTAAGAAATAATTTGACTCGGGTACACTATGTGTGTCCATATTGAAATCCACGGAATTAGCTCAACTGTTCTGATTAGTCGTCGCATGGATGTTCAAAAATCTAGTGCACTTCGTTTCATTCGTATGTTCAGCTACTGCATTGCTATTACGTCTTTCCGGGCGCAGCCATGCATGAAACCCCTAGGGAAAGGCAGCCAATCGTAGCAGACATAACAGGGCATGCAAAATGTAGAGCAAGTTCCGTTCCGGCTCATCATAGATCCCACACGAGCTACTAGATGGCGTTCAGTGCTCGTTTTCGACTCGGACCAAATTTTCCAATAGATTAGTTTATTCTTTCAGCAACGGTACAGGTACGCCAAACGGCTGTAGAAAATGAGGGACCTGTAGCCCGACAACGTCTTATCTGGCTTTCTTAAGGCAACGAGTCCTTCGGCTACATACAATAAGATGAGACACCCAACCACTCAAAGCTCGTCTTGCATTATGTAAATTCCTTCGCTTGGTGGGTGACCGAGGCTTAGGGAGATTCAGGGGGCCGAGGGGGACTTGGGACCAATCGCCAGACCAGCTCCAATTCTGTCAATAATAAAAGAGAAACTCTTCAACCCTCGGATCTAATGTAAAAGGGGGAGGATTTAGCAGCCCCACTTTTAAAGGTACAGGGACGAATCCTCCGGTACGTAATACTGAAAATGGATGTCAGTTTTAAAACGAAATGGAGGGGTTCTGCTCGTGGGGAGGGTGACAGCTGTTGTCGCTTGTCGAATACATTGGGGCGAAAGGAGAATACATTTAAGTCGCCCGTTTCGTCAGCTGCGTGCGGGTCAGCCATTGGACGCTAACCCATTCTGCCGGCAATTTAAGGTTTTAGGGCCTTCCATTCCGCGGGCGATTCTTCACTCCCACCTCCCCTCTCGTCGTTAGCGAGGCACCCATAGCCGTTACGAACCATTCCATCACATGACGACCAAGTTGGCGGCACTGACCCCGTTATACTCTCAGGAATCGCGTTCACAGCGAGATACCCCATTCTTGCCTTCCAAATCACGAAACAAGTTCTACATTTTGCTATAGAGAAAAACGTTTAAATAGTATGATCTCATTCCAATCCAAAGGATTCGACTCTCCACTGGGATTGCAATAAATTAATAATAATAAGAAAATACATATACATAAAAATCTACATTTTTGAGCTTATTCGATTCAATTTGAGGTAAGTTTGGTTGAAAGATTACCATAAGTAACACATATCTTTACAGTATGAGACTACTAAACTTATAGTAAACATTAGAAAAAGCTTGAGATGAACATTACGTCCTCTGAATAAGCCACTGAGTATATAAGGAAAACTTTTTACATTATTCCTGAAAATAACGATGTTCAAGTCCCATTTTCGCGACCTAGCACTGTCACAGTCATCTTATATACATCAAAAGAAATTAAACGCTAGGATAAGTTGTCTAAAATTAAATATTGTTAACAATGGAGTAATTGTTAACAATCTCTTAATTGATACGAGATGATGCTAGACAGAATGAATTTATTTTACGCTAACATACAAGAAAATTTTTACTGTGATATTTAATGTCAAGAGAAGAAAAAAAAGTACTTGCTACGCCATATTCGACAAGCTTTTTTTCACGAAAATGTATTATTGTGCCTATTCGGAAGAATATAGACTGAATAGTTGGATACACCATATTTATATGTCGATGAATAAGCATGTAAAAAGGCCACGAAATACTTTTTGAGTTCCCTTTGGTCACGACCTCAAAACTCCATGGAGTTAAAATAGCTTGGCAAAGGTGAGGAATGCGCACTCATACGCTTCTAAAATTAGCCACCCCAACCGTTTGCTCCCTTTCTTCCCATTCGGCTGGAACCTGAGAAGCCCCAAGAAAAATTGCCTATCTCTTCGTGCGAAAGCCTCGTTATCCTTCCCCAAGTTGATTGCTTGTCAGCCCTTCCAGATTAAAAAAGGCCCCACGACGTGCTATGCAAGATTAACAAAAGAAAGGTGGGTTAGAAAGGGAGGAGGGGTGAGCTTCCCCCACCCGGTTCCATTTTCAGAACTCAGTTGGGATGTCCAGCTTTTTCTTATCGGCATTGGCACGTTGGGTTGATGGCAGGCAACAAAAAACCCCGCCTTGGTCATTGATTACAAGCTCTTGTGGTACGTTTGAAAACTGTGCCTCTGATTGGCCAGCCAGAGCCCGTTAGCCAATAGCGAATAGAACCAACCACAAATATGCGCCTCGAAAGCGGCGCACAAACCCCAGAAGCAAAACTTCGCTGAGACTACGCAGGCGCTAAGCGCATGGACATAGAAGACCTTCCCCTTTGCTCAGCGTGTCCGTTCCCGTCTCCTACTGCATCCGCTGTACTTTCTTGTAGCGCACGACCGTTTGGTGCTCCTGGGTCGGAGTGGAACGCGAAAATCTCCAAGAAAGTAAGGTCGCAGAAAAGTGCTTCTCGGCTGGAAACATCAGAAGAAGCGACTTGGATAGTACCTCTGATTAGAACAAGAGAAATAACCTACGTGCTATTAAACATCGTTGTACTAGCGATTGGAAAAAGAAATACGGAAAATAATGTGGTAAAATAGCACACTGTCGTAGAGTCGTGTCGGACCCAAAAGTTACCAAGTGCGTTTGGGAGCCGCACAATTTCCGCTGAACTGGATTTTACAGTGAACAATAACAGTGCCCAATATTTTGAAGTTACAGCGTACGTAAGCGGTACTCTTTTTATTTGTTATAGAAATGTGACGTTTTATATTAGACCTTAACCTGAATTTAAACAAAAGAAGCTTCAGCGGAACCGGTTTGTTGTAGAAAATGTTCCTCGTTTTGTCGACTGTTCTCAAATAAGGCAACATTCGAAACAAGGCAATCTACGCTGTATTTTTCTCTCCTTTTTTAAATGATATGAAGCCATGTGTTAAATTAATATCCATATTTTTATTTATTTGCATTATTTATATTTAAAATGTACAGGTATTTACATTACCATACTTTATATTTATTTATTTCTTCAAGCCGTATTATAATTATGATTCTGAAATATCAGCTAAAGCCGTTAGAGTGATTTGGGCTGTTTTATTGTTTAAACCTCTCAAGAATGCAGACGCAAGCCTCTCTTTTTCGTGAAACTTTAGTACTTGTCTGAGCAACGTTCCATTTCTGTGAGAAATATTCTAACAGTGTAGACTTCCGTTACACTCTACAAAGGCCTAACAACCCCGTTTAGAATCGATCCGAACTTACAGAGCCGTCCTATCATCCTAGCTAGCATGCAATATTGTAGGCCATCCAGCCTAAATCACAAAACCATCTCCAAAGAGATAATAAACGTGAGCAAACTTTATATAATGATTAGAAGTCCTTGTATTTGACATTAACCATTTAAGATATGTACTTCCCTTCACTTAAAGAGTTCCTAAATTGCTTGTACTTCCATTATGTTATCCAAACCCCTAACACGGCGCGTTCCGTAGTTTTGTGTGATCTCTGCAAGCTTCAATCACTTTTAAGCATAGAAGCTGTTATCCAAGACAACGCTTTTGAAATAATTAATCCTAAGTTACCAGGACACAATTGTGTGTAATAAATCCGGGTACGCTTCATTCTTTGTCGCTGACTTTGGCGAAGTACGAGTCAAAAATTTAGTGTGAACATCGCACTCTGAAGAGGAATGGACATTCGCCAATTTTATAGCTGTTTTTGGTGGCTTCGCCTCTCTCACAACCGTTGTTACTTACCGACCCTTTGGAAAACAGCGAGAGTTCGATAAAAATACCGGAGTCCGAAGGACCTATCATTAAGCCCTTCCAGTTCGGAACGCCCGAGCGCAGTGCTAGTCGCGCATTCCCTTTTTGCCATTATTCGTCCTTTGTTATTCCCAAGCCTCTCCCTTCTATCCTACCCTTTAGTCCTGTAGATCGAACATTTTTTTTTTTACTTCTAACCGTCATTCTATCCTCCCCTGTTCCACATTACACCCAAAAAACGGAGGAAAGAGAAAAAAGTCTTTGTGTTCAGCTGGGATGTTTCTCAGCGTCGAGAAAGACGATATTCGTGTCAGATTAACTTAAAATCTCTTCCCTTCTTTTTGTGAAGCTATAAGTGTTATTGTTCTTTGTTAGCTCCTAGCAGTTTTAGCTTCGACCCCATGGAACTTTTTTTCAGGCTGGGAAAACTGCTTTGGGGAGGAAACAAGGGAAGGTAAAAGGAAGTAGCAGTGAAAAGATTAAGGAAAGAAGGAATATGCGAAGAGGGGAATGGAGAAAGAGAAAGAGAGAAACCTTGGGTCATTAATTATTCTTTTGGTCTGCCTCCTTATGGTCCGCCAGGCTTGAGAGACTCCATTATTAGTCGGGGGTTGTGAGGGCCGCGGAACGGGCTTAGGGCAGGACCCCCTTGTAACTAACGCCCTCCAGCGTATTCCACCATTGGATAAGCTCTCCTTGCTTATTGATCGCCCGAAGTTCCGTTCTTACGTTGTTAGATGGCTTATGGCTCAGAACGCCCGTGCAGACGCGGTCGCGCATGGCGTTGCGCGAGAATCGCATTTCCTTCGCATGTGACGGGTCTTTTCGTCTGGGGCTTTGCCCGAGCGTTAGGGTTCACTATAGGCGGGAATCCAATCTGCGTTTGCCTTTCTCCTTCCCTCCTTCGCATTCCCCCCTTTGTGTCTGTCTCCACATTCAGCTTTCCTCTTTAAGTATTCTCCTCCTCCGTGTGTCAACTACTCTTTTGCCCTCCTTCCTTTCCTCTTCCTTTCATTGGCAACGAACAAACAGCCCCGAAAAGGAAATGGAGAATAATCAGCCCCGTGTGGCTCTTGTGGTTTGGCCTTGTGACGTCACACGTTTCGTGAGCTTTTGTTCCCATATGCCTCCTTAACCCCCCTGCGTTTGCGAACTAATGTGCGTGCCGTACAATAAGACTTATCCATAACTTAGACTTTCTTTTTATATGGTCTGCCATCTTGAGTTCTATGACGAGTGCGTTCCGTAAGCTTTCAACCCGTTTCGAGATGAGACAAGATGTTCTCGGTTGAACTCAAATATTTAAATTGTGTTCTCGTAGCAGTATTATAAGAATTTGCGGCTCGAGTTGGAAGACTAATGCTAAATATGGAACTTCTTAGGTTAACCGAATAGGATCGAACTCATGAGTGAAACGCCCAAGTCGGAGAACACGGAGCAGGGGCAGCAACAGCCCCTGCCATCGGCGGCACCTCCTACACCCAATCCAGCGCCGGCTCCCCTAATTACTGCTCAAAGCATGGCAGCTCATCATCAGCAGCAGCCGCAGGTACGTAGTAATTGCGATAAACGTGAAATACTATGAGCAACGAAGTCTATGCCGTTGTGAGACGGTTATAATTCAGAGGCCATTGACGTGGAGCTGTCTGGAGTCCATGCCTCGATGAACTTAACTTAATAACTTGACTTCATGAGTGCATGTCTGAAATTACTTTGAGTTGAGATCATCGGCGCATTCTGGAACTTCAGCTCAGTCTTTGGCTGAGCAAACGTACTTTTTGTACACGTATATCTCTAATATATCACGTAAATTGTAACGTAGTCTCTAATTAAACAACATTTTTCCTTGAACATAGTTCGTATTCCAGTCGGTGCACCAAGCCCAGTCTAACCAAGGCGGTGCAGCAGCAATAACCAGTATGGCGAACATGGCGAATATGGCTGGGATGACGATGACGAGCATGGGGACGGTTACTGGGATGAACCCACAAACCATGACGATGAATAATCCGAACCAAGCTACGATGCAAAACCACCCTGGGTCACAACAGCCTGCTCAAATGCAGCAAGTATGCCTCTTAATTAATTCAGAAAGTTGTCAAAACTTAAGATTTACGATGGAAAGGTGCAACTCATTCAGCCTCACCAGTTGCAAGCCAATTCGGCGTATGTCCAGCACCTCTATAATACTCAAGGCCAGCCCATCATCATGCAGCCCGGCAACATAGCACTCCAGCAAGGGATGAACCCGTCGATCCAGGTAACGTATCTCTTCCCTGTTTAGTGTCGCCGATTTTTTGTTCAGACTTGATTGAATTCAGTGTTATTTTTCACACTGAATACATAGCAGCCTGCCGGAATTGGGCAGCCAATTCAGGTACTAAACTCCCATTGAGATGGCGCTATTTACGGCTGTATTGAAAGAAAAATGGGTTCCATTTTCAGAATTTATGTCTTTTAGGTAATTACAGCGGGAAAACCTTTTCAGCCGGGACAGTTAACCCCTCATATGATAACTACTGGAAAACAAATGATCCAGACGAACCAGACAGGTTAGACCCTTGGGAATGGAAGAAATCGCGATATCTTTGTAACCGCATTTTTATGTTTGGTTTCAGGGACAATCGATGGCGCTTTATGGGCGCAGTTGATAAACAGTGCCAGAAATGCTGGTTACACCACCATTCCAACAACCACAAATCAGACCCTAGTCATTGGCCAGCTGATCAACCCTGGCAATCAACCCAACCTTATCCCAAATCAGCAAAATGGGGCCAAGCCCAACGAAATGCCTAAGGTAAAAACTTGACCTTTTCGTAGAAAAGACACAACCTAAGACCCTTGTTCGTAATTTATAGAATTACCTGCAAGTCGTAAATGGAATTTCTCCGAAATCTCCCGTAATGTCCGTCGCATCGGCCAATACAATGAAAGCGAACAATGGGCAA
The DNA here is from genome assembly GCA_020615345.1 of Triops cancriformis. Classification (NCBI taxonomy): domain Eukaryota; kingdom Metazoa; phylum Arthropoda; class Branchiopoda; order Notostraca; family Triopsidae; genus Triops; species Triops cancriformis. Next base: position 12,919 of record JAHZNP010000551.1, read on the forward strand.
GGAAATATGGTCCATGTTTCCCAGTCGCCAATTATTACGACCCAAGCACCTTCCACGGCTATGATTGCAGGACAGACAGCTCAATTACTGAGTCCCCTTCAAGTATAACTCTCATTTTTTACTTCGATAATTTTCTTCCAACTTCTCAAAATAGATTCTGATTTTACCATACTTGTTTGATACTTATATTCTCTGGTTAAACCTTTTTCTAGTGTTACCAGATGCCGCAATCGTTTGGTGCCTTACCACAGGGCTTAACCTGGGCGACGTCTGCCAACGGAATGCAGCAGCCCACTCTGTTGCAGAACCAAATATTTATTAGGGGGCCATCAAACGAAAATATTATTTTTCCAGCCCACAACGCTCAGCAAATGCAAGCTTGTAAGCAATTCTTTAGCTTTCTTCCCAACAGACCACATCACATGTTCTCATTTGTAACGAACCACTTGACGTGAAATACAGTATTTGTAAGTAATGTATTATATATCCAGTAAGTACTTGTAAATGCAATACATGCAAGTACAGTGGATGAAATTGTATTTCATCTTCTAGTATAGATGAAATTTTTTCATACTAGTACAGTAATGTATTGATATACGAAGATGAAATACATCAAGTACAGTAGATGAAACTCAATTTCTTCTACTGTGCTTGCATGTATTACACTTGCAAGTTCTTACTGGTTATACTTTACGTATAAATATTGTATTGCATGTCAAGTGGTTCGTTGGTACTGTGTACTCTTCAGAAAAACGGCCCCTACAAACCGCCCTATGCCAACGGCACGCTACTGGTTAGGAATGACTGTCATTTCCTATTGTAAAATCCTTGCTTCGTGTCGCGCAACGTTCGAAAGGAAGGAGTGGGACACAATCTCACGTAACCGACGTGGCGTTACATAGGGACTTTGCCTGGGGTCTTTTATTGAAGAGAGTCGTGAAATATTTACATGACACATAAGTACGAATAGATTTAGGTTAGAATACATATAAGTGATGAAAGGTTTATACATAAAATTGCATATGGTGGTCGGAAAACAATTGTAGAAAATATATCTTGTTTTAGCCATGCATGCAGCAATGCCCCAAGTGAACACTGGGCCGCAAATGACAACCGTAAGGCCACGAGCACCGGAAGCCACCACAGTTTTGCAGCCCAAGACACCAAATCCGCGGCCTTTGACTATTTTACCGTCGTCGGCGTCTGCTACTCCTACACCGATTCGCCCGGCTAGTTCTGTGGCTACTCAAACAAATACCGGCGCCGCTCCCGCCACGAAACCTAGTGTAAGCTTACATTAAATATTCTTCACCAGTACAATTTATCTAACTCATATTGTCGCGGTTGTAGCCTAAATCTCGGAAACCTGCGAATAAAATCGGCCAGAACACGATATCTCCCAAACCGGACACCATCAGGCCACCAAATCTCGTGCCTATCGCACAAGCTCAACTGAACACTCAACATCAGTTAACTATTAATCCGTTCCAGCAACAGGTAAGACGACGAGAATTCAGTTAACACGTTGGTATTACATTCTCAGGCAGGAAAAGATCTATATCTTATTAAGCCTAAAAACGCTCGTGGAATTTAATGGCAGTAGTGTCCTGCTAGCCTAGCTCTGTCTGCTTCGTGACTCACTATGCTGTCCTATCTTAACAAGCCTCTTCCAGGCCAAGAGAACAAGACCGCTGCATACTATAGATGGAATATGTCGATGTATGACGTAACGTACATTTTGACCTTATTGTTCTGTCATTCAGCATTCTAAAGCAGTACCCGAGGCAAAATGAGGGGAAGTTATTAACCCTTTTTGTAGTCAAGTGTTTCTAGATTTTTTTTCTTGTGCATAATGTCTAGAACAACTGTTGTAGAAGTTTTGAGGATTAAAATTAGCACCTGCCCTTATTAATTCGGTTTATTCTTTTTTCAGCCGTTTCAGCTGCAGTTCCAACAGCAACCGCTGCAAATGAATCATTTCGGAGGTCCTATACAGTTTCAACACCAACACCAGCAGCAACCTGCACAGCAACTTCACTCTCCTGCACAAGTGACACCACAGCCACCACAAGCGGACCAACAACAGCAGCAACAATCCGCTAACCCTAACCAAGAAGTTGTCCCCGCACAAGTACAGATGACAAAGTAAGTGAAATGACTCACTATAGTCTTTTAGTTAACTCTTTATTTACCAGCTTTTTGAGTTTTGGCTTTGAATTACAGTGGTTAATCTTTTTTTTTCATATAGGCTGGTGTTCACTACGCCGCAGTACAATCCACCAAGCAGTCAGCAGCAGCAGCAAGGCTCGGCCAGTGGCACTCCAACTAGTACAACCATAACAACTACCAGTATAGGACAGCCCCTTCAGCCTCCTGTTACGGTGAACTCTGCCCCCAGCCCAAATCCTAATCAGACTCCTCCCATTTCTGCTCCTCCGGCTCCCCATGTCGTTTCCCTAGCAGGCACGATGCCCAATGCTCAGGCGCAAACCCCTGCACCTGCCCAATTCAGTATCGCACCGACACGCCCACTTTATAAACCCATCGCTCCTGCCCCTCACCCATCCCAGTTTCAGACTCAGGTGACCTCGCAAGCTCCACAGCCCATTCTCCACCATATTGCCACGCCCACAGCGCCAGTTCTTGCTCAGTCCACATCCCAGACTAATGTTCTGAGTTCGCAGTCTAGCGAGATGCTTAGTATTCCTATGGGTTCCATGTACAATGTGACTACACCCATGATGTCCAGTATCCCGACCCTGAGCATGCAATCGGGTCAGTCGCTGCTGAGTACTTTACCGCCGAATCAAGGCCCCATGCCCAACCTTGTCTCGCTATCCAACATGGGTAGCATGGTTACCATGGCTGCTAATCCCATGGTTAGTCTAACGTCCAGTTCCTTAACCACGCCCACGTTGTCGGTACCACCTTCGGCCGTTATCACCTCAGCGACCTCAAATCACAACCCTACGTACACAACGTCCACTCTACATGTATCAGTACCGTCGCATACCCCGGTGAGCTTTGCTACCACTACTAGTACGCCCGTCCCCCCTCCCACTACTCCCCAGCCACCTGCAGTGCCCTCGCCTGCTCCTGGGGTCGAAGCCTCTCCCGTGAAGGACAAAGAAAATGTGCCGATGGATACGACGCCAGCCCCTACCATCGCACAGCCTGCGCAACCACCAGTTCAAGGTATCGTAGATATTGTCGTATTAGTTAGACAAGGAGTGCTTATTTTGTACATTTATTTTTCATGTTTACTTTTTTCTTTCGTATGGAGCGGATATAAAAAATAGCGTTTATTTATTTCGAGCGTAGAGATACACTCTTGTAATCAAAACATATTAACAGGAACTGTGTGATGGGTTTTGATTTCCAGTTCTTTTCTTTTCAGATGTGGTAGTGAAGGAGTCTTTGCCAATGGAGCAATCGGGACAAACTTTGCCAGCGCAACATTCCCAGAACTCCCTTGATATTGTCAACAAGGACTCCGCTCCACCTAGGGCGATTGTCCGTCCTCGGCCGCAGATTCTGACGCACGTTTTGGGGGATTTTGTGATCCAAGAGTCGTCGGAACCGTTCCCAGTTAGCCGCGGTCTCAGCGAAACTTTCAATACCAACAGCAACACGCGAACGGAAATGACGTCCCCCGAAGAGCCACCTAGTGAGTATAATCCAAAAAAACTCAATTGTGCGTTGAGTTCACTCTTACCGAAAAGGGAACTTATCCACGTTCAGAATTTATAGAAAAGAAAATGGCAATGGAAACCGCTCCCGTGGTCCCACCTCGTGGCGGATCTGTGTCTACTTGCGAAGCGTGCGGCAAAACTGATTCGAGTAGTAAATTCAAGCGTCATAAACGGTTCTGCAGCTCAGCGTGTGCGAAAAAGTAAGTTAGTCCCACAACTAAATACCAATTAACAAAAGTAACTTTTTAAACTTAATTGTATTCTATCTATTTCTTAGGAAAACGGTCGATGACAGTAATACTACCGTTCCCAAAAGTCCATTGGCGGAATCCAAGATGGATTTAACCGATTGGGGGAGCAAACCTGTTGAGAAATCTGGAGAGTCAACCGTGTTCAAGGTAGATTTTTCACCGTTTGTTGTTAACGTATTTACAGGAACATGCGCCCCAACAACGCTCTTTGTTATGATTCTAGGCTTTGCCTTCACCACCGTTACCGTCACCCAGTTCTGTGCAAGTGAAGCCTTTGGCGGAATTCTCAATGCTGCCACCGACAGAAAGCGAAGTCTCTCTGGACGCTGAATTAATGGCCCTGGCTGCACAGCAGCAATTGCGAAGTCCTTCTGCTACACCCATGCCACCTCCAGTACCTGGAGCTGGTCAGACTCCAAAGGAAAAACCAAATTTTGCTAAGTGGACTGTGAATGAAGTGGTAGATTTCGTTCGAAACTTGCCCGGTTGTTCCGACTATGCGGAAGATTTCGCTCTCCAAGAAATTGACGGCCAAGCACTTATGCTTCTTAAGGCAGACCATTTGATGGGGGCCATGTCTATGAAATTAGGTCCTGCACTGAAAATCTGCGCGCGGATCGACTCAATGCGCAACGACAGCAACAAGCCTTCGTAGCAGAAGGCCATTGGAAAAATTTATTTGCCTTTTTCGGCTCAGACACCACTTTTGTTCATATGAAATTTTTCTCACAAAGTTGCTATTTAACTCGGAGGACCAAAAAAATAAAAAAATAAACGAAAAAACGAGGAATCCTAATTAGTCAAACTTGTAATGACGGTTCTATAAAGTGAGCGTGTTTGCTTACATGTTATGTTTTTTGTATACGAAGGCAAAATCTGAGAGAGAAAATGGAAATCGATGTTGGTTGAGTGGTTTGAACTTGAGGAAATATAAGCATTGAATACCAGTTCTGCTTGTCGTTTATTAATTGTACCGTTTCGCACACGAGTGACGCACATCGTACAGAAAAGAATGAAAGCGACTTGATTCCAAAAGAGAGGGAGCCAATCCAAAGTTCGGCTATGATTGACTGCATGCAGAGTGTGGAGGGACTCACTTGCTCCTGAAATACGGCCAAGAGTGGAGAATGCGACTTGGTAAATGTTAAACAACGATATACACAGAAAAGGTAGTTGATCATCTCCGATGGTGAAAGAATCTCCAACTCCCAACGGATAGTTTGAATCCCACAGTGCTCCCATAGTTTTCATCAGGCAGCGCAAGAAATTTTGGATTAAAAAAAGATAGCGATGTAGAAAAGTCTATTGGATACGTTTGCATTGTTAATCTGGAAGATTTCTTCTCCGAGCTAAGAAACACATTTTGGAAATCTGACCGATGATAGGTAAAAACAAAGAAAGAATAACATGCCAAGTTATAGTACAATTTTCAAACGTCTTCATCCGACAATTTTGCTCACAAATGTCCTGAGAAATGGAGCAGCTCCTTGATTTCGTTTATCACAATGTATCATAATGTATATTCCATGTAGCCGTCTTGGTGTTATTTCTGTCGTTTTTTGCAAACCTGGCAGTTTAGCATTCGCCCATCTCTACTGTTTTAGATGTTTTAAGTTTCTTTGTAAGCTAATTAACTTCCTCTCATTGTAACGTATTATTATATCTTCTAATTGTCGCGTATTATTATATCTTCTAACTGTAATGCATTATTATATCTTCTAATTGTAACGTATTATTATATCTTCTAATTGTAAACGTATTATTATCTATCCAATTCCAACGTATTGTTATATGCATTACTTGCCGTTGCCTTGTTAATATACAGTCGGCACGAATTTTCTCTCTGGGGCTTTACATTTGATGAATTTTCACGAAGTTATCTATGCACTTAAATTGGGATAGTGTGAAGAAAAAGAAGAGGAGGAGGAGGGTTTGGAGGGAGGAGGAAGGGTCCATCCTATATACCATCTGTTGTGTGACTATCGCCAGATATAGCGGGGCGTCAACTTTTGAATTAAACCAAAGAAAACCCCAAACCGAAGGAAATTTGTGTCACCGCTTGACACTTTTTATGCTTGCACGTCGATGCATATTGATTGTCATGTTCGTTAGATTAGAAATCGATTTTTTTCCCTCATGATTATGAGAGCTCAGCTTTATTTTACTGAGCGACATATGTCTTTACCTTGCTTTCATTCAAGACTTAACCTCTATTCAAGGATTGTACGAGACTATCTCATAAAAATAATTAAAGCACAATTGTAGCATCAAAAATCCAACCATTTTCTATTACCTATCCTTTATAAATCTTCAATCCACAATTTTCCATTACTTATTCGCATACCGTATCGGAATGTTTCTTAGCACATTTGTAATGCTCACAATAATTACCTGATGTTGTCAACTGCATATTTGCACATTCCCCGGTCTTCATTAGTTGACAAAATCGGAAATTTACTGTATTTTTGCGTTTGTTTAATTTAGAGATAATTTTGCACGAGAATAGTCACCTCGAAGAAGGAACGTTGACTTTAACCGGAATTCAGAGAACAACACGTTACGTTCTTGCCATGGTTAAACTTGGTTGAACCGGACAGTTCTAGTGTTTGACTCAAACGTGCGTTAAGTGAGTTTTTAACATTTTAATTGCATTTATACGCATTCAGAAGATACACGTAGCGTTAACGTTATAGGCGTACTAACATTACGAAAATATACACCTTAGCGGGTGCGTATTATAGACGTAAATATTACCTACTATAGTGTAAAAACTAGGTGTATTCTATACCGGTATATAAACATACCGGTAAAGGTATCTAACAATAGCATTTGGGAAATGTGAAGCTTCGAAAAATTGACAACCTTCCCTTTTAACACAAATTTCTTTATTGCTACCAATGTGCCGTTCGTCAATGCAAGTGTCAAATAAATAGTGGATTATACTCAGCCCCGTACCCAGTTTTTTATGGGGGTGGGGGGATAATACGCATTTTTTTACATTTTGGCATTCTCATATGTTCCCCGTGAACAACAAACAAACGGGAGAATGGGGTGGATGGTATTGTTAAAAAAAACTAACCCACCCCTAGGTGCGGTGGTGATTATACTGTATATATCTCCTGAACGCAATTGATAAGTGTGTTGTTCTTTTCACAGTAAAAAGCTGGAGTTCTATTAGCGAATTAAAGCGAACAGGAAAACATAGAACTAGGTCATCACAAGGAAAGCGGAAACAGCTTACTTATTTATGATTATATTTTTTTTCATAAAAGAAAGTGATAATCCCAAACATTGTCCTTGAAAGCCAGGGACAAAGACGAGAACTAGAGCTAAACCTTTTATTCCTTGAGAAATGAAATGCTGAAATTTTTAAAATAACTTCTGTACGAGCACTTATGGGTTTCGTCGTACTACGCTTGAGTACTATAGCTATTATACGGACCCGAACTTAGGTGTATCGTTTTCGCTTCCTCCTAAACAACTGTGCAACTTCGCAGATTACTGTAGTTGTAGGCTTTCCGGTCGAGCCGTAAAACATCGCTCACCCTAAGAACTTTTTTAATATTCATATTTTGTTGCCTTAACCGTTCATTTACATACCGGTACTCTTTACTCATAATCAAACAGCTATAACAAAATTGTAAATTATTCCATAATTGTTCGAGTCCGTAAGTCGGCATTGAGGGAGAAAAAAATTCCAGTAAGACCTAAAATCAGTATCACATTATAGCCTTGGAAAGAACTTCGTTGCCATGTCTTTACAGAACTCAGCGCTCGTTTAGTTTGTTTGTAGTCTCCTGTTCGAAAATTGATTTTCCCTTTCGTTAATTGCAGGGACCATGGTACTTCCCGAGGTGTCTAATGTGGTTATGGGAAAACGGGCCCCATAAGAAGCTGCTTTTTCATGTTCTATCTCAGATATCAGAACTTCTCAATTGATAGTTGCGGAGCACCATCACGACTTTTATTTCCTTTTAGGAAAAAGTAACCTAAGCTTCCATCTAATCTCGTTTACCGTTCTGCCGTTTAGTAAAGCTACCTTGTGAGCTGACCTACTTCGTTTATCGTTTAGGGTAAAATTACTGAATATTAATCCTCACACCCACCCCTAATCATATTAGCAATGTCGGACAAGCACAAGGTGCATACTCTTAAATCTTAGACGTTTAGTAAGTTTTGTCACCAATCTAGTAGTGCTCCCGCCAAGCTTCCTTCTAATCTTATTTACCGCTTCAAAGTCTACTGTTTCTTGCGCTTGCTTAACTTAAACAACTTGGTTAGCATTTAGAGGAAAATTACGTGAACATTTTTTCTCCCGATAATAATTAGCACTGTGACAACAAGATGATTAGTATAAATTGGACGCCTAGATGCTAGGCTTTGCCAGGAACTACTTGATGGGTGCACTCAAACGATGAACAGTAATGAGCAAAAAAATGCACTTACCAATTCACAGAGGTCTAATTAAGCCTCTCGATGCTGATTTACTTTCATTAAAGGGTGAAGGGGCCTGAAGCTTAAACCAATCCCTGTCCATACAAAAAGGTAGACCGCGAAGTTTGAAACAAAATGTTTTTAAATAGTATATAAACAATACAGTGAAAGATGGAGAAGTATTGATGATCACAGTTCTTTCATCCTGTTCAGGCTGCACCATATTTTAACTGTTGTTTGGGTCACATTTCTTGTAATTCTTGTAAAGATAGACGTCGCAATTCTTGTACAGATAGACCGGGCATTTTAGTTCGACAGTTAAGCCTTTTATGCTATTTACTGCTTTGATGTGGCCTTTATAAAAAATAGTTGCTTTCGTTAATGAATATTGTCTATTCTTCCAACCAATTCAGATGTGTCAGTCAGAATTTTTGCTCAAAAGGCGGAATTCGCTTTCAAAATTCGCGGTCGGCTTTTCACTTCGTAAACGATTGGTAAGGCTCTTTCGCCCCTTAATGAATGTAAATCAGCCTAGACAGGCTTAATTAGACCTCTGTGATTTGGCAGGTACAGTTTTTTCTCATTACTGAACATTGTTTGTTTTTTATATTTAGTGCAACAAGGCGAAGATGAGGGAGATGCTCGCAACCATACATTGAGTGTATTCTTACCACAATTCTCTTAGTAGTTTTAATCTAGTTTTTCTCTCCCCATTTGGTCAGCTTGATTATTATGATTTTAGTCCGTGAGCTAGAAGCCTGTCTTCTTTTGTATACGGGGTGGATTGCAGCGTAGAAATGGCACGTGAAACAGAATGCCACGTTCTACACATTGCCTCATAACTAGATTTAGCCATTGTTTTGCGACCATACAATGCAGTGTATGTTGTATCACGCGTGTGATGTGTACGCTTTGTTTTAGCGAAAGATCATGCGAACGTGAGAATTCACCCAAAGCGTTCGAAGTTTTCTCTAAACCGATTTAATATTTAAAAATTCAATATATATATAAAAAGTTATTACTAATGATCAAAACAAATGAACACAAGAAACAAATGTGGATTAAAGCTTATTCAATCGGTGAAAATTTTCCACGATTTTGTAATACTCCTTTAAATCTGAAAGAAATGGAGAAAATCCTGCTCCCTAGTATGAGAGACGGATTTGCTACCTGCTGTTGGTTAAACCCTGTTGCCCAACTCCGTCCGGATCTTCCAGATGCTGGGAGACCTGGGGGATTCGGGACACAATGCCAGAATTACCTTGGTAATTTGGTCTACCCCCCCCCCCACCCTTGGTTTTTATTCCGAGAGGTCACACTAAACGTATCCACGTAAATGGTTACGGATTCCTGCATGATGATTCCCCGAAATATTCTCTGGATACCAACAACCTTGGTTATAATTCCCTTAAGATTGACCGCCACTTTAGATCTCTGTGATTTTTAAAGTACAGGATTTTTGCTCAGCATAATACAGCACAGTCTAAAGACAACAATACGCACAGTTCACCGGTTGTTCAATGTTGCCTTCTTGGCAAATTCAATGTTGTCATCTTAAATCCTTATAAAAATTTTCGCGTCAAATTCGTCGTGACAAACGTGTTCAGACCAGGTTCTGGAGCAGAGCTGGAGAGCGGAACTCGGAGCAAGGGTTTTTTGCCCAGAGCAGGAGTGGAGTAGGAACAACCAAAATTGCCCTTGCTCAATTGCTCCGATGTTTATTTAATATTTAAAGTGAATTCTGTCTTTGATGAAGTTAAGACTATTCAGAATCAGAGATTTGGAGCACCTCATATTTTGGGTTGCTCCGCTCCAGCTGCGCTCCGGCAATATTTGCCAGCTCCAGCTCCGCTCCGCGCTCCGCTCCGCGCTCCGCTCCGCGCTCCGCTCCGCGCTCCGCTCCAGATGCTCCGGCATATAATATAATTTATTAATGAACCGAAATAAAAGCGCTATAGTCTCAACAAACTTTCTTGTGAAAAATATTTTAGTCGCTTTTTACTATATAAATCAGGATTGCGTACAGTAAGTCGTCTTCACTCGAAAACGGTGATCGTCAGAAAATAATTTTAAGGCCGAAAAAATGGCCGTCCCCGGGGGTTAAGATGTTTTAACCCCACCATCACCCGATTTTTTTTCGGTGCGACAAAATGTCCCCCCAAAATTAAATTGACTCGTAAGCTCATAGAAACTTCTCCAAACCGAAATCCTAGGTACGGCGCTGCTTCTGAATAGTTTTTAAATTCATCCAATACTGAATTATCTTTAAATATCAAATTACGGCCGGAGCAATGGAGCAAGCGAAATTTCGGTGCTCCTGCTCTGGGCGAAAATCCCTTGCTCTACTGCTCCGAGCTCCAGCTCCGCTCCAAAACTCTGTTCAGAATTACCACTGTATCCAGGGTCCAGGTTCGGAAAGAGTGTTGGGGTGGCGGCGGGCAGTTTTGGGGGGTTGATCTGCAATTCTTGGACATTATGGCGTTATAAAAAAATCGGGGGGAAGGAGGGGTGTCGAACCCCTACCCCCCCCCCTCCTCCTCCTCTGGGTACGGCCATATTTTCAGTCTTTAAAGTAATTCTTGACGATAACTGCTTTCGTATGAAAGACAACTTACTGTTCGCAACCCTGCTTTATATAGTCAACAACGACTAAAATATTTTCACAAGAAAGTTCGTTGAGAAGCAAACAAACCGTCCAATACCGAATGGCCCGGCAGTTGTACGAGCGTGTCCTTCTTCAACGTCTTCCGAACGTTAGTGACCCGCAACGACGTTTGCGCCCAATGGCGTGAGATGTTAGCAGAAGGACGTTTTTTTTCGTGTTTTTTTTACAAGTACTCTTACAGTACTGTACATTCTGTAACATTCTCTACATTCTGTAAGGTTCCTGCAATTGATCGTTGCCCGATGCCGTGTCGTTTGGAGAGAATCGATTACTGAGGGTTTTTTTTTACAACTGCTGCACAACCGAATACACCAAGTTGTCATATCCAGCCATCTTATAACGCCCGATTTATTACAACTTTTTGTCAGACGTTAATAAAGTCCATAACAAAATCATTTATGTCATTTATATTCTTAGCTTTTCGAGTGAAAACATGTGCACAAGAAATGTGTGTGCAAAGTTACATTGCACAATGGGCCAAGAAATAAAACAGTTTGCTAATAAACATGCGTTTCTCGCGGTCTTGGGCAGCCTGTCCCTAGTGTAGACTACATTTCCTGTCTGGGAATCCAGAAAGCCCAGATAAAGACGCTATATTAACGGTATGAAACTATGTTGGAGCTTTAAAATAGCTTTGCCATCCTAATTTTCGGACAATGTTTAAGCCAGTTAGCTCAAGCCTTCAGTTAAATATTAACTCTACCAAAGACGGTCTAAATTGACCAACGTGTCCCACCACGTGGTAGGTTGGACATGACTGCGGGGTACCTTGGGAAGTGATGGAGCTTGATTACGGTTTGCTAATACTTTTTGTGTTGATAAAACCTGTGATATGCGGCAAAATGTATACAAACGAGTACGGCAAAGAGCGCAAGCTCACGCTGTTTACCTGAATAAAAAACAAAACAAATCATAAAGACAGAACCCAAGTAAAACGTTAAAGAACAAACTAAACGAAGCACTGGTTTATTATACGGTGCATTCAAACACAAACAATTTACAGAGGGAATGAAAAAGTATTGCGAGTAACTGGGGCATGGCGTATCTTTATTTCTCTCCCTGAAAGGAGTGTAAGAATCGTGGTAACTGTAAGAATCATGTTAGTCAAAATTTTTTCGACTCGAGATCGAAACAACAAATTTTCTACCCCAACCTACCCCAGTAACGGTCACTGAACAAAAATAGTGATATGTAAACAGTTTCATAATTGTAGAATACCACAAATGGGCTTGTTTTGAAGGCTGAAGAGTCAGCTATTTGCTTAAAAAGTTATATCTAGATTACTTACCAAATGACACTCTTAGAAGACAAAATCTTTGTTCAAGAAGTTTAGAAACCTCATGGGAAAAAAACAAAGAACGGTAAGTTTTAGTAGAAGTTGACGACCACACACGTTTTTACTCAGCTGTTGTATTTATGTGAAACAAGCGTTACGTGAATTTAATGAATTTATGTTTCAAAAGATGGCCCAGATATCTACAATTGTTCAACCTACTACCTATCCGAGGTGACCTGGTCTCCCCCAAATGTCCAGTGAAAAGAATTTGTTGACTTGCCAATCCATAAAAAAATTCTAGAAGGCTCTCAAGGTCGGTTACCACTTTAACAACAACAAAAAGAATCATTAGCAATAGGTTTCCAAGGTAACCTCATAAATCTGACAGTTTTCTGGGACGCACGAGTATTGTTTTTCTTGAAGGTCACAGAAGATATTAAAGGGATTTTTTACTCATATTACAAGAAAAGAAAGCAGAAAGGAAATTGAACCCAAACACACGTCTCTGCTGATTCTTTCAAGATCGCGCGAGGCAACAGTGAGAAGGGTTACAAGTAAACAGTGGTGGTTGCCGGTTTCAGGGATTTTGGTTTGGGGGAGGAATGTTATTCAAGTTTTTTGGACATTTCGCCATTCCCCTATGTTCGCCATCATAAAACACAAATTTCGGGGGTGAGGAGGGGCTCTACCCCCCCTGGGTACGGCCTTGCTGAGTATACCAACATTAGTACAATACATCAACACAACAAACAAATGTTCACACTTATATTCGCTCTTGCTCTTATACTCTCTTTAGAGTGGTATTCATGTACTCAAACAAGCATCTATACATATGTTTTCCGTAAGGTTTCTAGAACCAAGAACGTGAAAATGTTGATGGCTCGATGGTACTTCAGGTTCAATTAAAAAGACCTGTTGCTTGAGCTAAAGTCTGACGCGTTTACTCCTTTGAAGCTAACTCTTTGTCTGTTTTAAAGTCTACATTTGAAGAATATGTGGATCAGGTCCGAGTCATTTGTCAACAAGGGCAAAATAGTCAAATGAGACTATTTTTAGTGTGCAGTGCAGGGAACACGGCATAATCCATTGACTACCATTTTTTTCGAACTCGAAGGGCACGCCTTAGAACTATGCCGCTACAAGTAAATAGACTAGTATAGCGCTTAATCTTACTGTATTCCTTAATTCTCGTCTGTATTTTACTACAGTAACCACAAATCGTTTTACACTCTTTTGTGCGGACTGCATCGTATTGGTGCATTCTGGTCAGGCTTTCACTGTAGGCAAGGCCGTACCCAGGGGGTTAAACCTACCCCGCACATTTTTGTTTTATGATAGCGAACATAGGAAAATGCCCAATTGTTCAAACAATTGCATATTATCCCCACACCCCTACCACCCCTCCACCACCACCACCAACACCACCACCACCACCTTCCCCAAAACCTCTCTGAACAGAAATCCTAGGTACGGCCCTGCCTTTATAGCGTACGGCTTATCTTTCTTGTGTTACGGGGTGACTTTTAGTATTATCCGTTTAAAAACACTTGTTCCTAGTCTGCCAAATAATGTTTGTTCTTTATTTTCTCTCTTCACATTCTTCCATAGAGGCTTCTTGTGACGACTGACTATGCACTTCACAAGTATTGACAGTCGATTGTGTGTTGCATAAGATTCACGAATTTTCCACTTGAAGTTGTAAAGCCATCAGTATCTGATTTCGTGAGGAAAGAACGAGTCTCTGCGGAGGTAAACAAGATCTTCAGTCTTCTAAATTGAACTTTCTGGGAACTCTACAGAAATCATCTGTAACTCAACAGGTTGAAAGTGAAGCTAATGGCGAGTTCCATTTGCAACACTGGTGCCCACCAAGTTTTTGAAACACAGCAAATAGTTGTGTTTTAAAAACTGAAGTTTTTGAAACACAGTGTATGGTTGTGTTTCAAAAATTCAGTGCGCACCAGTGTTGCAAATGGAACTCGCCAAAAGTCACTGTCTCCTCTACCGTGTAACAGGGAAATGTCAACTTGAACAAAAGCAGAGAAGACCTAACGGGTGCCAAGCCAAGTTATCTTTGTATCCAGTAATGGATACTGGCTTCAGAAAGAGTAACAAGCAAGGCACTCGCTCATCGCTCCTGACTTGCGTGTAAGCGTACAAATCCAACGCAACATTTCCTTGTCTATTTACGTTTCTCTTCCCCGAGCTTCAGTCGCATGCCGCTCTTGATACGCTCAGCAATCTTTGCATTTATGACTTCTTGTTTGTCGTGTTGAAAAAGAAAGAAAAAAAAGAAAAACCACTAGACAATTTGGAAAAATTAGAAGATACCCTCGTGAATGCTCAGTATTGCAACTAAGCTTAAATTATGGACTTATCCGAATTATTGAACACTTCCCTCCATTACCGCCTACCTGTTACGTGCTTTTATCCTCAAATTGTTGTTCTTCGAATCGTGAATCTTTCTTTAGGTTACTTCGCAAACTTTGTAGTTATTTTTGTCATCTTGGCCAGTCGGTCGCTGTGGAACCCGCGTAATCTATTCTGGCTAGCCGTCTTCTGGGCCGATATTGGCATTGCTGTTTACCACAGTATCGAACTCGTGTCCCTCTACTTGCAATCCACTGTGCTGTGTCGAATCGGTGCCGCGTTCTTGTCCGTACCTTTTGCATCTTTACTCAGCATTTTGACCCTCGCGGCCTTGGATAGGCATTGGGCCATTCAGAGCCCATTCTGGCACCGTAGCCATGTGACGAACACCCGCGTCATTTTGGGCATTCTTATCACGCTTTTTTTCGTAGTGACTGCCATTACGGCTCCGTATTGGTCCGGCCTGCTGCCGCTGGACTGCGTCGTTCATTTGTTTCACCATCAAGTTATTTGGCTAGTTATGGGCGTTTTGTCCATTATTTGCATTGCGTTACATCTCACGGTGTACTGTGGCGTCCGGCGCCGCTGGCGTCAAGCGACACGTCTCTTTCACACGAATCTGAACAATCATCACGAAAGCTGTTACCTTAAAGGAGCTGGTGTTTCTAAAAGTCACGCTGCCCAGTGTTTCTATAGATTTCGACCCGTTCCTACAATACAGCCTCCCCATCTTGAGCCAGAACTAGCTCTTCCTTCTAGGTCTCCGACTCATGGTTATGCATGCTCAGGGAAAAATTTGGTTCTTGCGCATCACCCGAACGGCTGTTTCCCTGTCTTGTGTCCTGTATCACAATTGGAAATGCGAGCAGCTGTGAATATAACACTAGGCATGATTCCTTTCTGGATTTTCACGTTACCCATTGTAGGGAACTTTCTTGGATTTTTCTTTTGTGATCAAAATGAAGCGGTTCGATGCGATACGCTTTGTGTTCTGACGGGTTACGGAAAAGATTTTTATCTCTTACACTGTTTGTACAACCCGTTGGTGTACGTCATCCGCTCTTCAGAATTTCATTTAGCGTGCCAGAGATTGGCGCGTAAATTGCGTTTTCTACATGGGCAGTAAACAAGCCAAATACAAATTCTATGGATATCCACAGAAACGTCACGTACACACTATATATGCTCTCTTCCACTCTTCTTCTCTTTTCAGCCTACTGGAGTAGTCATCACGTAAAGAATTTGAGGTTTTGCTTATCCGAATAATGGGTCCAATTTGGTATCTGATCGGAACAGTATTTATAATGGCACGGCCGTAAAAACATCTAATTATTACGATTTACACTGTAAAAAAATTGAATTACAGTGCAGCAAAAAAAATGATAAGAGCTTTACTGTCAAAATACTTTTTAAAGGTTTTTCTACCACAAATTCGTGTTAAAAAAAATTTGCAAGTACTTGTACAGTGAAGTCCTCGTTATTTTTTGCTGCACAACAAATCATTTTAAATTCACAAAATTATTTTTTACAGTGTACTACAGACTTCCAGAGTCGTATTTTAGGACAGAACGCTGGGTCCTCTTCAGGGCCGTACCCAGGATTTTGGTTCGGGGGTGTGGGGGTGGGGGTTTAGTATGCAATTTTTTTGGACATTTGCTCATTCTCCTATGTTCACCATTATAAAAAAAGTTTCTTTTTTTTAACCCCCTAAGCCCCCCCCTGGGTACGGGCCTGGTCCTCTTATTCATTGCACTAGCAAAAGGTGTCCAATGTCAATCAAGTTCTAAGCTAGGGGCCACTCGTAACGATAACGAAACAAATGAATGACAGCTCTCTCAATTGCGTGGTTCACCCCAGGAAAAATGAGTGAAGCATTACTTATATAAGGTTCTAAAAGCTAAGGAATTCTCTTGAAAGGAGGATATTGAAGCTTTACTGACAGCCAGCCACTCTAATACGACTTGATTAAGAACTGCTAGGTGCCAAATTTCCTTCAGGAAAGTATTGCGCTAATTAATTAACACACGTACACAGGCGTTTTTTTTAGTAAAGCTACGTACAACCAACAACTTTCTGACAAAAGCGAAATTCACTTTCAAAGGACATGTATACAACTGAATCTTTGAGAAGGGTAGGGAAAGGGAAAAGGGTGATCAGTAAAAAAAAATGAAACTATATAATTATGAGCTGCAGGTATGCGGAGGATGTGAAAAGACGGAAGCTTTAGTAGATGACGCAGAACTGCTCACGGAAAAAAATATTCACGTGTAGGGAACAATGACTAAATGAGGCGGAAATATATAGGATTTTGCAACTTTCCTTTCAGGAATGGGGTTCTTTCACTATCGTCATAATGTTTACTACATATACCCGACAACTTCAGACATTTTTTTAAAAGTAGAGCACGAATCATAGAACACCCTGAAAGCTTAGACACCAGGTTTCGAGGTCATGCACTAAGTGAAAACTTCTTCCAGCTTTTGTTGCCCAGACTCTTGCTGAGTTAATTATAAGTGTTCATCAACTGGAGTAGAAACAGAATGACAAGGATATCCGAAGGAATTAAGAAAGGATCAATATAGGAAGGTTGTGCCACTGAAAACGCTGTTTTTCTCCGTCGCACAGCTGGTGATGCTGCGAAGAGTACTTAAAAGAAAGAATGAAAGGGTCGCAAAGAAAGCGAGTCCGCATGCTACATGCGTAGTTGCAAAAGATCGTAAACAGACAAAGCGCTCTCTAAATTCCGATTTTTATGCGTGCTGGTAAAGCACTGAGGTCATCTTATAGGTAGTGCTCTTTTAGTGACATCTCCCGAGTTCATCAAGGGCGAAACGATGTTTCGAGATTAACACAGCAACTACAAGGGAAATGGACCACATGGGTATGCTTTTATTAGGAATTTTACGCACAATGTATCACTTACACGTCCCACGAGGACGACGGGGAGTGATCTGTGTTCAAATACATAACTGCAAGAACGGCGGGTAGCAAGGGACGGAGAGGCACGAACAAAAATGAGTGAAAAAGTACTTAGACGTCCTTTTTCGTCGATAAATATCGGTGAGTGCCATCTAGCGTAGAGTCTTGTCCTATCCATACTATATTTCGCTTCATAAGGATGCCCTTTGACTCGAATTCCATGTACTAGCATTAAAAGTTCACAATTCGAATTCACATTTTTCGCCGGATAGATTTCACACGCAATCAAAACGATTTAAATCTTCAACTTTTATCCATCAGACATAGACTTACTTCCTACCGTGCCAACTCGATCGGTAATTACAATACATCCTGTTTCCGTTTGAACCTTGTTTTATTGCTGTCTTCCTTTTATTCGTTTTTCCCAGTGAAAACTGCACTGACCTACATGAGCCAGTGAGGATTACTTCAAAGCTACACCAAGTTTTGACGTTTCACGTTTTAAAAAAACTACCGCATTTTCTTGGAAATAGTGTCGTTCGGTCAGAAATTCAAACATAAGTTTACAAAATATGTACTAGCCTTTTTTTCTACAATAGAGTGACGGCGTACTGGCGTTTGATGAGGGTTCTTGTGATGTACAATACAATCTAATTCTCGTGTATGAATTTTTGGGTTACTGTTGTATGATGTGGTTACTTAGAAGTTCAACAGTAAGACTTTTAGGGTATATGCACACCCCCGTATCCAGGGGGGTAGGGGGGTTTACCCCCCCCCCGAAATTTTGATTTTATAATGGGGAAGATAGGGAAATAACAAAGTGTCCGAAAAAATGCATATTAACCCCCCCCCCCGGAATGAAATCCTGGATACGCTACTGTATATGCACTGTAATCGTCATTTCATTTTCTTTTTATTGCAGTAATGACTCAATCTAACATAGCTGTACTTATACAGCTCAAATATTCAAAACGCCCCTTGTTATATAAATAATACATGGGGGCAGTTTTACTCTTACATGATAGTGATGTTTCTGCAGAAACTGTGTCGGCTTAGACATGGCAAAAAATCTTCGAAATTTCTGTATGTATAGTTCAGCCTATGGCAATCTGTCTTACAAAATATTTTCGAGGATCTTGCGGTCTACAACGAGAAGAGTAGTCACAAAACAGACAACCTGCTTGACAGGACCCAAGTTGTGTCATGAGGGCTAAAAAGAAAGTATGATTGCTTGATGATTAGTTTACGTGCTATGCCACTGCAGTATTAGGTAATATCCTTGGAAAAATAACGCCAAATGTTTGCTTTTGAAGAAAACAAATGAGTATTTTTTAAAGGTGAACCAATCTTGACTTTGAACATCCCGCAAATTCACTGTTAATATCGATATTGCACTTATGAATTGATCGATATGAACTTCGACAAAATCGAATATGTACTGACGGACGGAATCCGCCCCCGAGGCTGGGTGATCTGTCAGGAAAAATAGCTTTAATTTTGCCGAACCTAGTTTTCCAATTGCTGGATCGCGTTATTAGTAAGTACATTACTATTTTGTGTTTCGTTTGTCACGCATAAATAGAAGCCTATTAGTTGATTAAAAAAGCAAGTGCTTTTGTACCTTAAAAAGCCAAATGAATCATAATGTCACCCTTGTCCATAGTCGGCTGTGTCACTGTTAGTAACTGCTTGATTATATTTGTGATTGCTTATGTAGGAAACCTCCACCATGATTGGTGGCTTATTTATCTACAACCACAAGGGCGAAGTCCTCATCTCTAGGGTCTACAGAGACGATATCGGAAGAAATGCCGTAGACGCCTTCCGAGTCAATGTTATTCATGCCAGGCAGCAAGTCCGGTCGCCAGTTACCAATATTGCTAGGACATCATTCTTCCATATCAAAGTAATCTATCAAGCATCCATGTGTCCTAAAATTCAGTTCATAAATCTTTTTGTAACGTTCGTGTAGCGTGCCAACATCTGGGTGGCTGCTGTAACCAAGCAAAATGTGAACGCTGCCATGGTGTTCGAATTCCTCCTTAAAGTGACGGACGTTATGCAGTCCTACTTTGGAAAAATTTCAGAGGAAAATGTCAAGAACAACTTCGTCCTTATTTACGAACTTCTCGATGGTAAGTTTCCCTCCTTACTTGCCCGTTTTCCTCGTTTGCTGAGCGCTTTCGTGAAACAGAATGGTTTGCAATATCAATTCCAAAACATAAATTTAACTTACTTCTTAATAATGTACTTTCAAAATGTATTTTACAAGTTTATGCAGAAGATTTTTCCTACATTGTCTTTCCTTTTACAGTATTTTTGTATTATACGATACTTTTGTATTATACAGTATTATTGTATATACAGGATTTTATATACTCTTCCCAACAGAAATCCTGGATTTTGGTTATCCTCAAAACACGGACACGGGTGTCCTCAAGACTTTCATCACCCAGCAAGGCATTAAGTCTCAGACCAAAGAAGAGCAAGCCCAGATTACCTCCCAAGTCACAGGCC
Organism: Triops cancriformis; assembly: GCA_020615345.1. NCBI lineage: Eukaryota > Metazoa > Arthropoda > Branchiopoda > Notostraca > Triopsidae > Triops > Triops cancriformis. The sequence continues at coordinate 33,043 of JAHZNP010000551.1, forward strand.
AGATTGGTTGGCGAAGAGAAGGCATCAAGTACCGTCGCAACGAACTCTTTTTGGATGTTATGGAGCATGTGAACTTGCTCATGTCTCCTCAAGGTAATGTTTCCCCCCTTGAAGTTTTCACATATTTGTGGGTCTTCTTAATTATGCTCTTATCCCTGTAGGCCAGGTCTTGTCCGCTCATGTTGCTGGCAAAGTTCTCATGAAGTCCTACCTGTCTGGAATGCCCGAGTGTAAGTTTGGCATCAATGATAAGATCATCATGGAGGCCAAGAAAGGCTCAACGACGGATGATCCGACGCGAACAACCAGCGGCAAAACTTCCATTGCAATTGATGACTGCCAATTTCACCAGTGCGTCAAGCTCTCTAAATTTGAAACGGAGCATTCAATTAGCTTCATTCCGCCGGACGGCGAATTCGAACTTATGAGGTTTGTTTGTTTTTCTGTTATGTTCTTCTGTTGAAAATCATTTCCGAACCCTAGCGTAAGCTTTCTTTCATTTCTGCCAGCGAACACTTAGGAATGGGAAGAAAGAATCAAATTATCAATATTTTCTAGTTTAGTTCTCGTATAATATTTTTATTCTAAGTCGTGTGTTTACCATCCGTGGCACGAAAATATATAAATTTTCTTTATGGTTTCAGGTATCGCACAACCAAGGACATCTCGTTGCCCTTCCGTGTCATTCCCTTAGTCAGAGAAGTCGGACGGACTAAAATGGAAGTGAAAGTTGTCATCAAATCCAATTTCAAACCCTCGCTACTGGCGCAGAAGATCGAAGTGCGGATTCCGACCCCTCTCAATACTTCTGGCGTCCAACTCCTTTGCATGAAGGGCAAAGCCAAGTATAAGGCTTCTGAAAATGCCATCGTTTGGAAGTAAAAGATGCTTTTGTTTATTTATTACTATTGTCCATTCTTCGTCGCTTGTATTTTTTAAAATGTTTATAGTTTTCTTAGTACCTCATGTTTATTTTCCATTTCGCATAATTATATGTACATTTGTGATAATTCTTTCATTTGCGTACTATTTAGTTAAGCTAAACCATTTTTATTGTCTAGGATCAAGCGTATGGGAGGCATGAAAGAATCGCAGATTTCTGCTGAGATTGAATTGCTGCAAACAGATACGAAAAAGAAATGGACTCGCCCACCAATTTCTATGAACTTTGAAGTATTTTTACAGTTTTCACAAACAGAATCTTTTAGCCGAATAATAATGTTTCTTTGTGATTTAGGTTCCGTTCGCGCCATCTGGCTTCAAGGTTCGCTACTTAAAGGTGTTTGAACCCAAGTTGAATTACTCGGACCATGATGTTATTAAATGGGTTCGTTATATTGGCCGCTCTGGACTGTACGAAACGCGGTGTTGAGGGCAAAAAAGGGAAACTAGTTAAAACAAAAAGACTCGTGTGAAACAAAAAAGAAATGTGGTAGTTAACAACAAGACAAATGTTATAACCTTTCTGAAATCTCTCGATGTTGCTCCCTGTTTACAAAAATTAGAAACGAAGTTACTTTGCACGGTTTTGAGCATCCCAGTTAAAAGCTTCTCTTCATTTGTTCGTAGTGGTCATGATTCTCTTTCGAGACTTGAACTTGTCAAACATGATGTGCCCGTTTGTGCTTGACCCTGTTTCATTTCGTCCGTTTTTTTTAATTGTACTTGTTCGTTAAGTTCACAGGCTATTGGCGACGGCAACAAAAATAGTGTTGAAGCACATTCCGTGAAGCAGAAGAAGTTGAGAAACTAATTGTAGTTTTCCGTTGTCTCTTGCAAATTTTTTCCTGGTGGTGTAATACAGCAAGCCCTGGTCGTTAGGTCGTGTGGTAACTTACTGAACTTTTTTTCGATACAAGGCCTCGATAAGTTCATTAAGTAACCAACTGCCTTAGCGTAACATTAAAACAATCGTCACCATTTGCGCGAAGGTGTATTCAAAAGAACTCGCACTTTAACGAGGTTTGGTTATAATGATGATATAAATGTGTTGGTTACAATGAGATATATTGTAGAAAATAATGTACCGTAGAAAAAGAAAAAAAAGACAGGATAGGGATGGCACCTGGATACCTAGGCATCGTCGATCGCGGGTAGTGCTGCAACAGCCGCGTAGCATTTCCAGCATTGCCCGCGCGCTGTACCTCTTTTCGCTGTCTGTTCTTTTGCCCTCCATTGTACATTTTCAAAGCTTTGCAAACACTTCTATAATGGCCACAAAACAGGTCATATACGAACACCGAAGAAATTTATTGCTTTCTAATTAAACTAGGTGTTGTCTGAACTACATCTAGATTAACATTTTTGTCTTTTGTTTTTCGGCTGTCAAGGATTAGTTGCCATACAATAATTATAAGAATCGCAGCTGTATTTGTAACTTCAATTATTTAGTTAGTGAAATATTAATAAAGTATGGTGGGGTATTGTAGGATAGAAATCTAAAAAAGTTTTTCCCACTAGCCCTAAGTCCAGAATATTTGTAAGCGATTTGTGGATTGCTCGTTTCATTATTTGTGAGCGCGAGTGGAGAGCGGCTTCTGTAGTAAGGTAAAGTTTATGATAGTCTAATCTTTATGATTAGTTAATTAAGTAAGTTTCTCACTCAGAAATTTCTCACATAACGGTTAGTAACCGTTATAAGAAAGCAATTTTTAGAAAACTTTCAAATTCAGTCTAACAATTAGCCTTCTACGTCAGCTCCTCTCATATCATTCTTCGACAGCCAGTTTTATTGCAAATGTATCGATTCTTTAAGTTAAAACAGTTTAGGGATAAGTGAGCTTATGTCTGTAAATTCCATGATAGTTTGAGACAATCGTATAACAGCCATATAAAATATGTTAAGTATGTAATACATGACAATAGTAATACTACTGTATTTAGTAACTGTAAAATCATTTTAATACTATATAATCATACTATCGATAAACTAAGTCTATCCTGTTTTAAAAATAAAAATTGAGTGACTAGTTTCTTGCAGAAAAACACAGATTAACCCCAATTCTCCTTTCGACCCAACATTTAATTGACTGAAACTAGCGAGCCTCTAGTTTTAATAACCGATCGACCTATTTACGAGCAGTCTAACCATACGGTAACTTTTCGGCTAGACAGAATAAATTTTTATTTTAGAATAAAATCTCGGACCAAAGCTTTTTTCGACGAAAGGCGTTGATAGTTTCAATTGACCCATCACATTCTTGCTTTGACATTGAGATAAAATTCGATTCTGTTTTTTACTTTGAATCGGTATTGTATAGTCTTTGATTTATTACATACAAGTAGCAAATGTAGCATTAATCATAAATTTTTCGTATTCGACACAAAAATCTTTTCTTGGGGTTTTAAGTCGATCTGCGCCATCTTGACACAAAAATGTTTCTCCGACCATGATACCTCTATTTAACGTTACTATTACTAGATGGCAGCGCTAATCTTCGAACCGTCAAATTCCTTTGCCACGCCTTCACGCCAGCCCTCCTACGAAGAGCAGCATATCATTATTGCAAGGTCAATAAACAATGACGTTTGGACGGTCAAGTTAGCCGAGTTTTCCCACAGTGAAACCTATTTGGTGCCATTTGGACCCGGTGTCGGTGAAAATTTACGTTTCTACACCGACAATGAAAATCCTACAGTGAACGGAACCAAAGTTTTCTTTTTTAAACTCTCCTCAGATGAAGGTAAATAAAAATGATCTAAATAATCCTTATCTGTGTCCTTTCCCGTATTTTGGCAAGGGGAAACGCTCGGGTTCTTATAATTGTGTTCGGGGAGAGCCTGGCATAGGCGTGTCTGTGTATGTGTGTAAAGATGTGTTTGGGAGAAAACCAGAAATAGCTTTAAGGTGGCCATGTCTTTTCTCTTTCTCTCCCACTTTGTGCCATGCCTTTTCCTTCTCTCGTGGCATTCAAGACTGGCCCGTCTGTTATTTCCTTCTCAGTTAGAGCTAAACTGCGCATAGGAGGTCTTATTTTTCTATTCTGGCAGAGGTATATCCAGTGAAACCATTAGTCTAATTGGCGCACGAAACAACAATAGCCGTCAAGACAAGCCAAGACAAAAGGGAGCATGCTTGTACTTTTTGACCTTTACCCGAACATATGATAATTTAATAGGAGTTTATCTAATCCGCCCCCTTCGTACAATGTCAGTCATGAAATTCACGGATCGGCTCACCCGTCGTTTGCCCACCGGCCAAATGGAAATCAAGCGATTAAAGTGTAGGCCAGGAGCAATAAAAGCTACTTCTCGACTGCCATAAGAGATTATGCGTCGTATCAAAAAGAAAAGTAAGATACATTGTAGTAATTCGTTTAGACGCCCTCGGATTAGAGAAAGCCTGAGAAATAAACACGCACCCATCGACTTGCGTATCACCAGGATCGCTAGCCTTCCTCTGGAACATGAATGCAATCTTAGGTAAAAATCAGCGAAACGGCAGGTTTTGTAGAGTGTATAAAATGTTAATGGATTATTCAGCAGAAGGCACGAGGGAGAAAAAAAGGAAACCCTGTATTCAGGTAGGCGTACATAATCGATATTTTTCTAAGGCTTGACCAATAAAATGTAGCATGTTGTGGTTAACGAAGCGCTTTTCACGAAGGAAATTCCTTTTTTCCTAGGTTTTTAAAAGATAAGTCGGGGAAAGCTTTCAGGTTCCTGTATTCTAACCCCCAGCTCATTTGCTGGTTGTCATGACAGCCTTGGAAAGGAAATGATGGAGTAGTGAAACGCAAGTTGTGTGTTGAGGGTGGTCAATAGGGTGGCAGAGCAGAAGCTGCGTTTTTTTCCCCGTTATGAATAGTTGCCCCAAGTTTCAAGAAGCGCTCTCTTCCTGTTACGTCTTTCAGCTTAAGTTCCTCTTTGGTTTTCTGCGAGAGCGAATTGTAGCTTTCAAAGGAGTCAGGACAGTGCAAGCCTTGAGGGGTTTTCTTTCCGTGCTCGAAAGCGAAGAAGACACTCCAGTTTTGTACTTGGCGGGGGATATTAATGTTTCAAAAATAGGATGTCCCAGATTTAGAGGGTACTTGCTGTCAATTTCGTGAAAATTCGAAGAAGGAAGGTTAACTTGCCTTTTTTTCATGAATTATATTGCCAAGGACGATAGGTTTGAGTCACGTGATTCGTGAATCGAATCGTGAAACGCGAGGAAAGACCCTAAACGCCCATCCGAATTGTAAACCCGTAACAAACGGAAAATTACCCGAAACAGCCATGTGCAGTCTCATACCAATTAGAACTAGAGTTTTGCTCCATTAGAATACCTGAAAAGGTAGCAAAGAGCAGCATGCGTTTTTGTTTAAGAATGAGAATTCTTAACAAGAGTGGCTCCATCTCAGGTTCCACTGTGAACTGGGCAACAAGAAAAAAAGACGAAACGTACTCGAGATCTGTAAGCGGTTAGCACAAAGTGTTCTCAAAGGACATTGGTAAGGTTAATTTGTCAAGTAGTTGTGAAGCGGAAAATGATTTTAAGTGGGCAAAGGATAAATGGAAAACAAGTGTCAGGGAGTCACGGATATTAGCAAATAGACGGGTAGTAGAACTTCTTTTCCGTGGAGTGGTGTGTGTGCACATCTCTTAATGTTCTGATACTGTAGTGTTTAAATTGTGATTGTAGCATTATAGCAGATTTCATTTTTTACAAATATCTACAGCAAGACGCCGAGTTTGTCAATTGTGTTACGGAAACTCCCGATTATATCAACCCCCGTGAATTTTTTTGTCGCAAGTGGGGCGTTTTTACGTTGATAGAGTTTAGAATTCAACAGCTGTTCACGAGTACCAAGAAGTTCGTCTTGTAACCGTCCTATGAAACTAGTTTAAGTGCAGCTACGATTCGTCTTCTACCATTACTTATTAACATATCATACCATTTTTTTGCATATAGATAGTAGAGTGATGCTTCGAACAACTAGCAGTAGCAATGACACCCAAGGAAACTCAGGAACTAAAGTGTATACAGTGCATAGTGAACTAAACAAGTCAACAATTGAAATGATTTTGCCCAGTGAAGCATGCATCCTGAAAGTGCAGGCGTCGAAAGGAGTGTCAAGAGTTTCATGAATATATGTTTAATTTTTAAAGTTCAGATACTCCTAAGAAGCTTATATAGTTCTGTGGTTTAAAATAATTTTTTCTTTTTTATCCTGCTATTTTTTAGATTTTGAACCAGGCTTAGGAACGAATTGAAATGATTCCTAAATTGACTTGTAGGAAATGGCGTCTCGTACAGTGAACGTCGTACGGGACTGAATTAGGTTCGTTGTACGCAGCACCACTCGATAGATAATATGTCTCCGATTTTGTCAACTGTCTTACTTATCAACTACTTTCTATCCCGCCAGGCTAATGAAATCGGAGTTCTGCTTTATCTGAAAAGCCATTTTGTTGCAGCAGCCAAAACACCAACCGCGCTTACCAATTATAGCAGTCCTTCTGGGTGTTATTCTTCACCAAATTAGTAAAACCCTAGATAAAATCGGACACCAGTCTTCCCTACCATCAGAGTGAAACTTTTGTTTCCCGTCAGCACTCTTACGTAGTTGTGATATGTAAACTATGCAAACAAATTTGCCAGCCTAAATGCCAGTATGTCAGGCAAGAAGAAACTTCAACAGGGAAAAGCTTGCAGAGGGACAGTAGAACTTCGTTTTGTCAACCTCGAATTCCTTTGGTGCATAATTCAACCTTTATTCACGAATATTACGAGCTCATCGCACAGCGGTCAGATAAATTAAGGAACGTGAAATTGTAGTAGCCAAAATTTAATTCCTGTTCTATTGTTACCGGGTTGCACACAGAGTGGAATTTTCTGGCATATTTGATAATATATTTAGAAAGTCGCTATACAATTTTGTCAACTATCCCCCCCCCTGTTCCTGGTTGGTAAAGTTCTACTGTACCTTGCAAAGAAAAAGGAAATGTCCTTATTTTGTAGAACGACCCTCTAGTTTAGCTGCTCTTCTAGAGCATGATAAAGCACAATTAAGTAGTAATAATTGATAAGCAAAACACCGAGAACATGTCTTGTACGTAGGGTTGGTAAGGCAGACATCCGTCGTCTTGCGAAGCTAATTTAGGTAGAGTAAGTCTTAATTATAGTGAGGAATAGCCTTCGGTTAAGAATCGTAGCTGCGACCTGTACTTGTTTGTCATGGTTCGTGTTTTCGTTAACTTCGAATGGTGGCTTGACCGAAAAACTATCGGAATAATAGATCACACTGCATTAACTTCTGTACTGAAATAAGGCTGTTTGTGGCTGTCCATGGTGACAGGAAGTCAGGTAAGGTAGGTTGCTTCGATAATTACCAGCTGATTATTGATCCATTGAGAACCAGTAGCTCTCACCTCCGAATTGCTGTTTCTTTCGTGACTTGTGGAGTGAACTTGACCTCTGTACCTCGTCTCGTGGTAAAACTGGCCGACTTGCCCTCGTCTATGGTAGATATAAAAAAAATTATCCGTCTGGTATTTTATTTTTTATTTTTTTCATTTAAAGTGGAGGATGAAACCACTAGCTTTGACTCGATGTCATTGGGCGATCAATTTAGTGAAAAAGTGCGGCAAAGTTTTGAGAGCTGGTGGTAGACTCCTTTAAGGAGCTCAAGGACTCCCCAGAAAAATAATATTGACGTGTAGGAAAGGAAAACGTTTTTGGCATGTTGCCCTTGGCTTTCTCACATGGCGAAAGAAAAAGAACGCTTTTAATGCTCGTCGAAAACGATGAAAATGCTCGTCGGCTTCTTCTTCTTTGTGACCTTTTTTGCTATGATTGAAGAACTTTTTGACTAGGCTTTTTGACTTGCAAATCGGAGAATCGAAAATGCATTAAAGTTAGCACTAAAGGTATTCAAATTTTTTCGGAGGTTTTGTCTCTCTACGACCTACGGCTTCATAGTCTCCAAGGTAAAAGCCAATAATTTTGAGTAAACTACTATTTTTTCTCTCTTTTCTGAGAAGCGAGTAATTCAGCCAGTGCATTGGTTCAAGTTCCCTCAGGCTAGGAACTAATGATGCTCGATGTGATGGGAAAAAGTCCATATTAATTCTGTGATTTTTCTTTGCTTTTTATGAGACGAAGCTTGGCAGAAAGGTCGCATTAGATGCGGGGATTTTTTGTGAGGAGAATACATTATTCCATATTATAGTCTAACTCAGTCGTATCCTGTTTCTTAAAAAACAACTGGCATGATTATTATTTTAATTATTATTATTATCATTATTTGGCAGAGAATATTGTTAAGCTGGTTGTGGTAGATTGTTTAGACGTCGGAATACCTCAATTCAGGATACACGATGACGTATTAAAAGGATTCACTTACGTTGGGAGACCGAACAATGCCGACTTAAGTATAGTTGGCTTTCTAGTAATTAACAGTCTTACATTTGTACGATGAGCAATCTGACGGGATCCGTGAAATCTTGATTGCAACGGAGGAAATTTTGGGATTTTGTAAGCAAATCATCGTTGGGAGCCAGAAAGGAGAGTTGATGCATCGTTTGCTTTGTGTAGGCTTCTGACGGATTTGAGCTTTGGCGTAAGATTGTAGTATACTGGCAAGGGAAGCTCATATTAATGATGTGTTCTTTCCCCGACTAACAGTAATACAGAAAGAGAAAAAGGAATGAACGCTTTTTAGGAGCTCTAGTAGGAATCAGTCAATACAAAAACAAAAGAAAAAGGGAAAGATAGTAAGAAAGGGCGAGAAAAAACTCCTTTTCCTTGTCTTCAACAAACTAACGCTAAAGCAATCAAGGAGCACCAAGAGACTGAGACTGTAATATTACAAGAAGACGAAGCGCGATGTTTTCATAAGTGGAAAAGCTATGGCTAATTTATGCTCTTAGAGTGCGCTCTCTTTGTCAAGTCAAGAGAGCTTTCCAAAGCCCACCCTCGCTCGTCACTTTGATAAAGTGTTTGGGATTTTTTTTTCTTCTTTTGCCGCCTTCCTTCGCAGTTTTATTTTTCCTTTCATATTTGTGTTGTCAATGCAGAATAGGCTGTTTGTTGTAAAGCGTTTGTAATGTGAGATTCTGCACGGTGTCTAATCTCCCACGTAACATTTTCAACATTCTTTTGCTGTCAGCCTAATTCAAACGCCTTATACAAAGCAGGATTTACGAGGGTGTGATACAAGGGGAGCTAATATCCTGCACGTTTTATTAAAGGGAAAAAATACGCTCGGAGTATAAATCTGCAGCTTTTCTTTTGTCTTATTGTGAGCAATTTTTTCTCCCAGAAGATGAACGTCTTTGCCAGGGGAATAGTGGAGCAGTGACACTGTTGCTGTCGTTGTTTGATGAAGAGCTTTCTTACAATAATTGTTAGGAAAGAAAACTTTTCCTTCCGGGTACCACGATTGTTATTTCTAGTAATTCAAATCCTGGTGAACGCGAGAGGTAGTTTGCCACGAGGCGTAGAATATCAATGCCACCAAATCAGTAGAAAAAATTAAGGGATTAGGTTAAATCTTATTTCCAGCCAAGTAAGACATTTCTCTCGAGGAGACGTACAATACATCCGAAGAAATTCCACTCGTATGAGTAGAAACCATCCGTCATCACTCAGATTCCGTGTTCGATAAGACGGGGTAATATAGGGCACTAAGTTGATATGAAATATATGTTTCACACTTAGCATCGAAAGGGAAACTCATACTATGATTAATAAGAGAACTTGGTATTAATCTAAATGCCGTTCGAACCAATCAAGAAAACGTTGATGGTAGCATTGGTCCATTTAAATATTTTGTGGATAACCTGCCTGATACAACTAGAAATTCATCGCATTTATCATCCATCAGAAAAGCGTTGTGAATCAGGAACTCTTAGAACAGGGGCTCTTAATCGATGGTTAGCTTACCCCATGGGTACAGGAAGAAATTTAGGCGGTGTGGGAACTTGAATAAAATACACACCCACACAGTAGCCTATATTATATTTAACTCCGGTGTCTTCGAAGAGGGATACCTGAGCTTTACTGAATCGTTGGAAAAGATACGTGGCAAACAGGTTAAGAATCACTCACTTTGAACATCTGGCCGGACAACATTAAAAGTGGAAGTGTGTTCCTCCCAGTGACGTGATTTTCTGATAGAACAAAGATAGCTAAATATACGTTATCCAGCACACCTCAGGTTTTACTTGATGAGATGATTAGCACCCCTAGCAACCAAATTATGCTTCTTGTTCATATCGAATGCAGAAAAAGGAGGTTTGTGGCTCTCGGAAGATCTATCCCAATCGGTACGTATTCTGAAGGAAAAACCGACAAGTGGATCACAAAACCTGCTACCCTACTGTATCTGAGCAACAAACTACACGCAAGCCCGTTTATATATGAAACCTCGATAGGTACAAAATGCCCACCGTGATTAAACTACGCTGTTCATATTTCTCAATTGTGTGCTACCTGCACCGCATTAACAAGGCTACCGAACCCTTTTGCACACGGGCTGGTCACATCATTCAGTACCTACGACGAACGTTTTTAGGGTACATATGACTTAAATACCAAGAGCAGTCCGAAAAAGAGGGCTATTAGAACCAAAAGTGCCCTTAAATTCAAAGTCATTTGTTTTTAGTGTAAAGGATATCTTAGCAGTTGCTGTCTTCATCAAAGAATAACAGAAAGGTAGGAAGAAAAGATTTCGAATTGTGCAGATGGGCCACCATAATTCTTCATGTGAGAAAATATTGACTCACTGTGTTAAAATCAGTTCGAAGACATATTAATGCGTGCACGAGCGAAGAATTCAATACTCACATTAAAGGTCTTGAAGAGGGGCAAATTGTCAAGATAGTTACGAACCCACCTGGCCTTGATGTAAAAACTTGCTATAAGTCTTATGGCTAGTTTTATGACAGCTATCAACTTGGTTCTATGGCCTGTGTATAGCATCTTCTTTAGTAGCCCTTGAACTATGGTACCTTTTGTTAACGCAGTTATGGATCGTTCTATATCCCTTTTGACTGGCGAATGTCTATCTCTGCTAAAAGTACTTACTACAGGTCAGCTCTAAGTTGTTTGGGTATGTTACTTGTTTGTGACCTCCATTTTGTCGTACGTTAAATGAAGAGGATGGAAGAATACGTGTATATGCATGCTAGGAATTGAGTATTCAAGTAACTAGCATATAGTACGTGCATTCTACCCTAAAAGTGGTCTTTATGGGCGTACATGGATTTTCGGAGTCTATTGTTCCAAGTTGAACCGTGTTTTTTGTCGTAATCGAAGTTCGTTGCTGTAGACCTTGGTCTGCTTCTGTTCCTTAATTATACCTTTGGAGGCGGTTTTAAAGCAATAAAATGGAATTTGTTTGAAAACACGGTTTTCAGTCAGGCTGCATTAAAAACATTAAAGTCCAATGTTTCTGAGCGTCTTTTCATAGGAGAGCTTGGTAGTGTCGTTAACGAATTAAGCTTTGTACCTTGTAATATTGGTTATTCAAGCGTTTTGAACGACTTATGAGAAATTGTTGAGGATGAGTTTTCTGGGAAAGTCGGTATCCAGTGGATCAAGACGTCTTCCATTTTCATTCTGGGTTTTCCATTTCTATTTTGCTCTACCATTCATCCAAATTGATTGTGTACAGCGTCTTCGTTTGAAAACTAATGACAGTGTTTTATATTTTTTCAGTTTATTCAGGTGAAAAGAAGCTAAGATTACTCGAATCCTTAACGCCAGAATTCATCGACGACGTGATATGTTCCATGAAAGCGTCTTTTAAATTGGCCTCTTCCTTTCGCCTTACTTGTCTTGTTGCCTCAGAATTACCGTTTTTAAGCTAGTCTTTGAAAGAGCTCTCATTCTCGCTGTTATAGAGTGTATAAGAGAGGATCGTTTAGCTGGAGTGTTTTTCTGTTCTTTCTTACGTTCCTTTTCTTGTCGGATCTGTCCCTTTTCTGTGTGTCTTTCTCTTATGTCGTCGAAAATCGCTGGGGAAGTAAAGAAAGAGAGGGAGTAAAGAGAAGCGAAAGAAAGAAACTCGAGGGTGGAACATTGGAAAGTGTCGTCCGTGGCGTGACGGGGAGATATCCATCTCGGCCATGTCCAGCCAGCAGTACCAGCACCGGGTTGTCGAGACAGTCGCAACGAAGGAAGCCCGTATAAGTTGCCCTCTTGGTGGACGAGTCGATGCCGTTCTTGCAAGAAGCGAAATTACCCGGCCTGGTCCTCAGCCAGCAGAAAAGACCACGGTAGCGGAAGACAATGATGAAGTTGGCAATCCTGCAGATAATAATGATCCGCGGAATGGTAAGTAGACTTTGGCCTCACTCCCTTTTTTGCATCGTCTACTACACAATTCCTGGCCGCTGGACTGCCAGCCACGCTTCAACAGAAGGAAAAGAGATCAGAAAGAGGAAGTCAGTATTCAGCCAAGTCGTACCAGTTAGAAGAAAGGGAGTTAAAGACTTCGAAAGGGCCGGAAATGTTTTCCTTGCTTACAACGACCTAACCTTGGTCGCTTATTAAACCTTACTTGCACCAGCACACTTCTGTCACTACGTATGTCCGGCTCCCTTCTAGGACATGGCGTAGGGATTTTTTTATTTATTTATTTTGGATTGTATGAACTGTAGTTATAGACAGACTTGTGCCTAAGTCCAAAAAAAATGAACTTTAACAAAATCCAAGACCATTAGATTTTCTTTTGACAAATCCAAATCAAGACCTACGTCCTGCGGGACACAAAAATCCAAATCCAAAGCAAATCAGGAATAAAAGAGCTTAAATCAATCTCAAGCTCTTTTAGGTGATTTTACCAAGTCTTGTCAAGCCTTGCCATTTATTATTTCCATGCAAACATACCTAAGCAGAATAAATGCACCCAACCCAGCAAACGTAACATATTGCTCCAATACAAACAAACGTATAAATAGCATAACTGCACATTTAAGTATACAATGTATTACATCTTAATTATGCAGAATACGTTTCACAACTGGTGTTGCATTTAACTTTGAAAGTTGCGTCACCAAGACTACAGCCCTTTACTAAGGAGAAATATTTGTGTACGCAGGGCCCCTCCATATTTTGCAAAGACCAAATGTTAACTGTTTCTTACACAAAGAAAACCCAATTTATACGGTACTTAGGCCGACTTTCTAATTCAATGTGTCATTAACTGCTACGCCGTAAGTATGAAAAATTCCTTGAAACGGTATAAAGAAAAGTAACATCAGCTAGAGAAAATAGCTTACGGTTTCATGATCTTTCTTTGTACGTTATTGTGAAGGGAAAGTAATTAGAAGGATGTAATTTTCTCCTGACGAGTATTCCAAAAAAGAGCTTTAAAATCCGCCTAGAAACATCCGCTTTCTATTTAAGCCCTTTCCCAATCATTGCAAACGGCCGGTGCTCAAATCAAGTTCAAGTTGCAAAAAGAGCTTGTCACAAATTTCCAAGCCTTCGCTTCGTAAAAAATAGTCTTAAATCGGACTTAAATCCACCTCAAGTTCAAATCGGCACAAGTCTGGTTATAGAGCACCTTCATTGGTATTGATGTGTTAGTTCGAGGGCGGGAACTAATCTTTCTATTGACGGTTGCGAGCAAATCCATCTTTCTCACCTGAATCCATCGCATTCTAAGGCCTTATCCTTTTATATCGTTCGCACTAGATGTTACAGTGTTGTGAGAACTCCCTGCATTTGTCACAACAAGTGTCATGGTTAATAATCTCCTTGATTTCAAAGAACTTTGGAATATTTTTTAAAAGAGTCCCGAAATTTTTTAGGACACTAACGTAACAAAGTAAATACAGGTAGTAAAGAGTCACGGTTTATGCGCCCAATAGGCTAAGGTTGTATGATTGTTTAAAGTTGTGAATTGCGAGTTGTCGAAGTTAGAATGTTACGTGCTACGGCTCATCGGATACTCAGTAGTTGCCATTGTGTCCCCTTTAGTTTCGCCGAATGAAGGCAATCCAACGTTTTCGGTAATCTGATCCTCGTGCACTTCCGTTTACAGCGGACTTAGCAAGACTGTGTTTCCTAAATTAGTAATGTCGGGATAAAATCGCTACTTATCTCACGCTTACCCTAAAGCTCTATGGGACAGCCCCAGGCACCGACAAGGGTCTTCCAGTACTTCGTACGATCGACGAAACGTGTCTTAGGAATACGCGAAGAAGTAGAAGTGTTAACTTAATAAAATTAAATACAGATAATCTTTTAAAGAAGTGCGTCTAAAACCAGAGTTGTACCAATGAGAATGGTTCCGGGGGGAGGGGGGCAAGAGGGGAACTCCCTAAACGCCCTGGGTACCGCCATGTTTAAAAGATTTTAATTCTTCTAATAGTGTGTTTTTTTCGTGTATTTTGTAAAATCTCCATTTTTCTTTTTTAAGTTTTCCTTTATGGTGTTTGTATAGCTAGTAATGTGGAATTAATTAGAAGATAAGTTAGCCTCAGGATGCTTAATTCAACCTTTATGATTCGTAAATACACTTTTCTTTGCTCATGATCGTACAATAACCTCGTAATGCTTTCCCTCTGTCATTATGACTTCTGTTGTTTTACATTCAGCAAAGATTTATTAACACTCGAAGCGACCTCTAAGAAGCTTTTGAGACTATGGCATGCATTTAAAGCCCTGAAATAAAAACCCTGAGTTTGTTCGTAGTAGAGCGAAAGATAGAAGTCACCGAAAGAACACAGCAAGCCAAGTTTTGCATTGTTAACCCGAATATTTGAAAATGAAAGGATGACCATAACTCGCGAAGGTAGTCGGCCCGAAGTTTGAGGGTAATATCGTTCCTCCGTAAAGGCTAGAGGAGACTTACGGGCATGTTGGAAGGTCGTATCTCTGTTATTACCGACGACGAAAGTCGTGAGAATGGTTGCCAGGGATATATAGTTCTTCGGTAACTTACCCACAAGAGAAGAAAAGCAAAAAAAATGTCCCGAGTTAAGTTTTCTAGCCGTTAAAAGCGGAAGTGCGGTTGTCTATGCGAAAACTTGCCAAAAACGCCATGCTCATGGCATTCATTAACGCCTCATTCATCTAAATAAATGGAAACGTTACACACAAAGTTCCTGATGGGCTGTCGCTCAACGGGCTACCAGATAACACAGCAAGATTAATTACTTTCCCCCCTTCTTTACTTTCTTTAAGGACTCGTACGTTGTAACCTTAAGAAGAGTCATTAAAGAGACGAAGGAATATTGTCGAATGGAGTTTTATGAGGAATCCGAGTGTCGGCTGGAAGACAGTCATTTGTCCTGGAGGCGTAAACTGTTGATATTGAGTCTGCCTCGGAGTATTGGTGTGGAGCAGTTGGCCAAAGCCGTTTGCGTGCAAGCTAAACGGACAATTCAGTCCTCCTGTCTTGCAGGTTTGCTTTTGTCCCAATGCAGCCAGATATAAGGACAAGGGGCGGGGGAAAGCAAAGCAAAGTACAAGATATTAAAGCTGATCCGCGATGGCACCTTAATCTGTTTCGTATGACATTTACACGGTGACGAGGGACAGAACGTAAGATAAGAACCAACGGGGTCATTAGACGTTGCCAATTTTCTTGTGATTAACTTTATGACAGCTGAGTCATTTTTTTTTTTTTTTGCGCGCAAGCCCCTCGTAAAAGAAGTGACTTGGTAGCTCTTTCGATAAGGGGAATATAAAAAAGGAAGGCAAAGTAGCTGAAACGATCATAAAGGAAAAGTAGACAAATGTGAAGAAGGGGCTGAGCGAGAGAGAGAGAGAGAGAGAGAGAGAAAAGAGGATGCTGTCTTTTGCCAGCATAGTGGTTCCGAAGGCGTATAACGTGTTCTACACACTTTCTTGTGACAAAAATGTGGAGCGTAAGACCATAACTATGAATCTTATTCGGCGCCGCCGGCGTGGGACTGGGTTTATGGGGCGCGTCAACTTGGACAAAACATGGCCACAATCGTTGCAGTTGGATTTCGAGTCAACGTTTTTACCAGTTGTGAGGTCTGCTGGTGATAGTTTGGATGAATCCCATCCCTGTGATTTTCGCAAAACTCGTATTTACCTAAACGGGAGTTCGGAAGCTTTGATCTCTAATGGTTTGTAGGGAAAGATTATTGGCCATGCTTCGTTCACACCCGTCGTAAGATTGTCTTAATGTTTGGAGTCCTTAAGGCCACTGTATGCCCTTGCTGTTATTTTACATTGATTGAATGGCAGAAATGAGAAAATGGCTTGGACAGTTTCTCCAAAATTCTGCATATTTTTCGATAATTTTTCACCAACATTATAAACTTAATAATGCCTAGAATCTATCGTGAAGACATTTTTGAAGTTTGGGAAAAAGCAGGCAAATTCCTTTAACAATTGTAAGTTATCTTTGCCCTTTTTACAAAGGTATCTCTTCGTAGGATTCTAGGGATTATCAATTAAATCTTTCTGTCAAACATTGAGTGGTAAATGCAAAATCGTCCACGCAACTTTTCCGTGTAATCGTCCATAATCGTTCCCGAGGTCCATTCTTGAATTCTGCTATTGGAACGCCTGTCAGGTGTGGTAGAGGTATTGGAACTCAGAAAGTTGACCATACACAATGCAATATTACGACAGTCTCACGACCCGTGAAGACCTAGCATTGGGATTTTCTGACCAGGCTTATAATGGAGTCACTTGATTCTTGAGATTGTCATATTGTCGTGTGTGTAAGGTCGATTCTCAAAACCCAATAATTTATTAACTTCTGATAGGCGTTAAAATGGCGCAATTCCAACAATTGACTTTGTGTATTACAACAGCAAAACAAGCTTTCGACTCCTGTAAGACCAGAATTATTATAGCTTTGTACGCAGACCTTAAACCTTTTAAAATACTAGCAAGGAATTCTCTGGATTATGATTTTTTTTAGACTGACGATTATAGACACCGACCATCTCAGTGTGAAACTAAAATCAGGCGGCAGTGATTTTACAGGTCATTTACCTGTGTCGTATGTAAGGGTAGTTTAACTCTTTTTATTTATATATATATATTTTTTAAAATCAGCGTGAGCATTTTGGTCTTTGCTGGCCTAACATTGTACAATACATACATATTTTTGGTACATGGTGAGTTGGAACTTATCACATTGCATTAGGACTTATCACGTTGAGTTAGAACTCGTTACATTTTTATATCGTTACATTGTATCATACATTATTAGAAGTCGTGCAACATAAAGGAGCGTTTCTTTCGACCTCGACGTCATCTTGGTGGACGCTTATCCCATATAGTGACTAGTTAACTATTAGTCCAGACAGCTGGGGGTGAAGGAGAAACTGCCTTCATGTGACGAGAGTTTTCGGTCAAATAATGTAAACAATATTCTCATGCTCTTATTTTATCAGTGTCGTACAAACGGTTTCTCTTTACTCAGCAGACTTCACTATTTTTCCTTGTTCTAAAATAAAGTTTATTGTTCTGACCGACATCTTTGCTTTCGTCGCAGTAAACAGATCAACACCAATCGGCGTCTCTAAACTACTCACCCATTGGCGGTACATTTACATTTTTATTTCATTTAACTTGGCCTAAACCAACTTAACCTATCCTAAGGATTTCATCCGACTGTACAGAATCTCTAATTCTCAACTCGAATTGTGGGTCTGTTTTGGCAAACTCAACATGGTCTTTCATAACTCAAGCAGTTTATTTCTTTTAATTCCATTGCAATTTTTTTTACTTAATAATTTATTTTTCGAGGTGCCGCGAATAAAAAATAAAACGAGGCATATGACAAAACAACCCAATCGGAACATCGTACATCTATCTAGGAACTCCTGTCGTATATTTTTTAAAGCTATGATTTCGGTGTAACGTCGGTGAAATCTCAGAAATCTCAGAACTAACGTAGCACTATGCATTAAAGTA
>JAHZNP010000552.1:0-50878 GCA_020615345.1 Triops cancriformis
ACTCGCGCAACTGCCGGGTCGTTAGGCACCGACGGTTTGTTTGGGTCGTTTAATGTGCCGGGTACTGTATACGTTGGCGCCACCGTCAGGGTGGTTGAGGACTCAGTCGGTCTTGAACTGACACCGTTATCGTCCAAATTTGCCTCAGTTCCTTTCAGGGGGGTGACGGATCCGTCAGTTTGCACGACAGACCAGGCTGCCTTTTTCTCACTGTTTTCGATTAGTATCGGTTGAGCTGTTGAAAAAGTATCTTTATTGGCAGCTCGTCATTACATTATCGATACAGTTGACCGACGCTATCGATGTGCTTCTTCCAACCAATCATCAAACTCATCCACTCCAGGGAACTCATCCACTTCAAATGACTCCGCCTTTCAAAGCCTTTTTTCTGTAACAGGTTTTATACAGGCATGTTCCCTCTAGTCCTCTATGGGCTCTTTTGAGGCGCAGCCGCCTGGAAACAATCCAAGTCCAGTGGACGGGTCGGAGTCAAAACGGCCAGGCCTGGATACAAAAACGACCAAGTCTCCTAATGCATTTCAACATTCGTAGTTGCTTTTAAAACCATAAAACGACCCAAACAAACCGTCTGTGCCTAACGGCCCGGCAGTTGCGCGAGCGTGTCCATAGAGAAGGATAGAGGGAACAAGCGCGCTGTTCCTTATGGGATTTTTATCCAACGTCCCTTTTTGCTTGAGGCTCGTCCCTCTCCTGGAAGAATGTCCCGCCTTCCTTCAAGGGGGAACGGCGAACGCCGGACGAGAACATAGAGAATACGGCGCCCTTGCAGCCAGTCAGCGCTTGGTTCTTGCTGGTTCCACTCTCAAGACACTTGTGAAGACATCCTTTTGCCCCTATTTTTCTTGGACAAACGGCTTGTTCCCTCTATCCTTCTCTATGGCGGTGTCCCTCTTTTTCGTCTTTCAAACGTTTGTGACCCGCAAAAATGCTTCTTCCCGCTCGCGCAACTGCCGGGCCGTTAGTTTTCCAGTGAAGAATCTTTGTTATTCCACAACCCGTGTTCGATGGAGACATGCATGGATTACACATTGCAATAAGGATGTTTTCTTTAAATAGTTAATGTTGAAACTGTTCTTTGTTCTGCCCAGATATTCGGCGACATGCTAGGATATATGGCATGCCCGGTGTGATATGCTTTTGGTTGATGGTATTTATTTTTTATATTTCTTTAACAGTAGAGGGCAAACACGAACACAGTAAAATTATTTTTTACTACACGTTAATTGTTCGGCTATGATTTCCAAACACATTCGATATAAATACACCCGAACTGCCTAAAACTTAGACTTAAAAAGGCATGTAACATTTAATTAATAACGGTAGTATTTTAATTTAAGCTAGATTTGTAAAAGGCCTATTTCATAGGCCTGTCCCTATGAATGTATCCTACAGGAGAAAAAGAAAGGGGGACAGCCGACGTAAGAAATTGGCATAAACCGAAGCAAGCGTGTTCATTCGGCTAAGTTGTAGAGACAGGCATAGGCTGCCCGACGGCTCGCTACACTCGTTCTTGACTAACATGTCTGTATTTGCTCAAAATATTGTAATTACGATCCCGGCTTCTAGGGAACTTCATTTTGCACAATGTACTCATGAATCGATGTGCACAACCAACCAAGATACATAAAAGCTTCAGAAATTGCATCGTATTTCAGGAAGGCAGTTCGTAATGAAAAAGAATTCGCATGTCTTGATAACGAATTTTGCGCGATTCACTAAAAGTGTGCGACAAATATATTCAAACGGGCAGGGACCACTTTGGGTCGTTTTGCTTGACCTGCAAAATCAAAACTGGGTCGTTCTAGTGCTGGGATGTTTGGGTGCGGGTCGTTTGGTATGGGTCGTTTTGAGAATGGTTCGTTTTCTCCTGCACCCGTCCGACGCAGGTGGTGCTTGTAAGCTTCGTTTACCTTTACGCTTAGATTACTTGCCGGACATAGTAATCATCTTTATTCGTAAAGAATGATTGAAAAATCTACTCTTTCTGATGTACAAATTAGCTTAGAGAGGCAGGAATTACAAGTAAGCATATAATTAGTATGTCACCTTGTTTTAATTTTTTTTTCATAGAGCGCGGCCAATTTGGGAGTAGCACCCGCTGATGTTTATGCTCAATTGCTTGCCGTATACCTCTGCAAATTTGATCTGTAAACTATTCTAAGAAGTTTAAAGAGGTTGCCATTCATTCAAAATTCTCATGTAGGTGCAATGCCAAACTTCTATGGAAAAGGATTCCAGCAGATTTAAAAACCGCGGAGCCTATGCTAAATCAGATTTGGGTCGTGGGTCAGCAATTATGGAAAAAAGAATCTGCCGAGACGTTTGTTGCGTTGCGTAGGGAGTGGCCAGAGCTTATAAAACCTTTTATGACTCTTCTTGAAAGTGAGTTTCTTGGTTGTGTTTAATTAAAGCAGTATTTTTTATTTTATGTTCTGTTAAAGATTTGTTGAGGGAGAAAACAGTAGACCTAATCGGACGAGCGTATTCATCTATTAAACCCGAAGACATGGGAAACATGGTTGGCATGTCTGGTCCTCAGGACGCAATCGTATTAGCAAAGGAATTGGGCTGGGAACACCAATTGGAGTCGAATATGATCATCCCCAAAGCTAAATTACAGACAGCTCCTCTAGCAGTTCTTGCAGAAGAGCAGTTAAATAGACTCACTCAATATGTATCGTTTTTGGAAAATTAAAAGTGTTTTGGAAAATTGTATGTGCAATTCGTGAATTGTGATTTCTTATTATTATACGTATGCAATGAGTACTGTACGTGTCTTAGATTTTCTTAGTACACCTTAAAGCGCTTCAGTGGGTGTGAAGAACAGCTTACGAAAGATGCTTCAATTAATAAAAATTATAATATTATGAGGTGAGGTAAGGGATTTTCCCTCTGCGATGTTGCAAACGAGTGCTTTTGCCGCACGAAGAGCTTTCATAAGAGCACGTTGTCATTTATTTATTTCTCTGATTCTATAACGTTATTAAGAATCTAACTATTGCGTTAGTGAGTAAGGAACGAATAATTTTTACGTGCATTTGGTAGTTTATTGACGCAAAAAAGCGAGTCCAAGTCTTGAATTTTGCGCGTTTGAAATTACGGCGTACTGGTTCATCTTCGAAACCAAACCCACATCGGCTTGCGTTTCTTGGCCGATGAAGCCGAGCACGAATTCGCATTCGAACACGTTAGCGCCACCGCTACCAAAATAACAACAAAATAGCCAAAATATTCCGTTATCACGAAACTGCCCGAAATGGTTTAAATTATACTTGTAAGTAAGAATTCATATTTTTACATATCTTAATAAAAAACGAATGCATAGTATTCAGAGTTGAGACACAATTTGCGCTTGTAATATAAGATTGGTTGTAATAGAAAAGGTTTTTTTTAAGTTTCAGATGCGCTAAATTCAGTCCTTGGAGTCGTATTTTTGGGTAGGGGAAGAAAGAGCCCACAAGTCAAAAGAGCCCAATCCCAAAGCAGCCTACCCATTGACCAAAAGAGCCCACCACTAGAATCAAAACAACAAACCTTAGCACTGTAAATATTCAAAAGGAGAATGCGCAAATGTCCAAAAGGAGAATGCGCAAATGTCCCAAAAAATTGCATACCAACCCCCCACCCCCGAAACATTCATAACCCCCTCCGAACCAAAATCCTGGCTACGGCCCTGATTACTGTTACTATTTTTTTATTAGACAAAACCTCTCACCTATTCTAGGTTATTCTCACGGAGTCTGGATAATAGGATTTTTTCAGTTCTAAGGTTGGGCTGTTTTGGGATAAGGCTCTTTTGGGCTGGGTGGGCTGTTTTGACTTGTGGGCTCTTTCGTCCCCATCAGTATTTTTTCTTCTTTTTATTTGTTCCAGATAAGCATGTTACCGGGAATCGGCGTTTTTGGCACAGGCCCTGTGCTTAGAGTTTTGGTGCCATTCTTGCGTGCCAAGGGCTTTAAAGTTGAAGCAATATGGGGCCAAACGCTCGATGCTGCTGAAGAAATGGGCAAAGAATTAGATATCCCGTTTCGCACTCGCAACGTCGATGACGTCTTACTTCACAAAGAGATTGACCTTGTTCTTATCATGTGTCCACCAAGCTTACACGCCCAGATTGCTGTCAAAGCCCTTGGTATTGGCAAACACGTCCTTTGTGACAAACCAGGAGGCCTCAATCAACACGAGTCTTTAAAAATGGTCCACGCTGCCCAGTATTATCCCAGTCTGATCTCCATTATGGCTTACACTTTACGTTTCTTGCCTTCGGTGCAGCAAATGCGAAAAGAAATTCTGAACCGCAGTATCGGTAACGTCCAACTCTGCGAAGTTCACGTTCATTTGGGATCCTTAATTGGGGACAAATACGATTGGATGTGCGAAGAAGGCATGGGAGGAGGCGTGTTAAGCTTAATGGGCTGTCATATCATTGACGTTATCTCTTTTATCACTAACCAAAAAGCAGTGCGTGTTCACGGAGTCACGCGCACGCTGATGCCAACGACAGAGAAGATTCACGGTATTCGTCGAATTACTGCCGAAGACTTTTGTGCGTTCCAAATGGAACTAAATGGTGGCGTACTGGTCTCTGTAACGTTAAATAGTCATTTTTCGGAGGAGTATTCCCAGGAGATTATTGTTTGTGGTACCGACGGTTACTTAACTATAAAAAACGGCGAGTTGTATGGAAGTAACCGTAATAGCATTGGGTTAGAAATACGGCACAACGATACCGACGAACTTTCTCTTCTACCGTCGCATATTGTTTCCTATCCTTTACCTGTTACATGGCCTCGGCCGTATGTTAACGGCCTCTTCCGTCTAGTAACAGCTTTAAAAGTATGATAGTGAAACTTAACAAGTTTTTGTTTTGCTAACTATTTTATTGATTAGGAAGCGTTTGCAAGCGTGGAAGACCGTACTGGCTGGATCAAAGAACCTGTTTCTTTGGCTGGTACTTTTGAAGATGGCCAATACGTCCAAGCGGTATTAGAAGCCGTAAGGAAATCATCCAAAGAGCGCACATGGTGCAAAGTCACGCCACTGACCGAAGAACCTGATCCCAATCCAGCGCTAAGCGCTGCAGTACGACGAACTAATTTAGCCCTGTAAATTTCACTATACGTCCATAAAAAGCTGATACAATGGTCGAGTAACCATTTCTCTGTACCCTTTTTTTATATAAACAATACTGGATTAATGTTAGAATCGAATAACATAATATTGACCGTTCAATACAATTATTTATGGAAATGTTATGTGCTTTACTCACGATGATTACTGTGAAGATCTATGTTTACACATTAAGCCATTATAGTTTCGTATCGCAATCGATTCTTGTAATCATAATAACTTGGGTAACCCCAAAATACGAAACTCGTCAGCGAATACATTAAACAACTGACGTATATTCGACTAGGCCATCACAGAAAAGGCACAACGTTATGTCCAAATTTCGCAAAAAAGTGACGAGTTCATCAATGACAATAATTACATTTGGGATGACATTTTACATTATTAACTCCGCAACGGCAGCCTGCTGAAGTATCCCCTTTTCCCTGCATTAAAAGAAACGTTCGTGTGTAACAAATTCGAATAACTGGACATTCTTACATTTGGGCCCCATCTCGGTCCCTTGGTCACCCAACAGATTTCCGTTCTACAAACGGAACAACGGACCCAGTCACAACCCCAGCGCTTCATTAGTACGACTTGGCACTGCGGGCAGTTTAACGCATCACCAGATTGTAACAAAGCCTTAACAGTTCTTTAAATTAACAGCAAAATGCATATTTTGGGAGTACTATACATCAATCATATCTCTTGTGCGCTTCGCATCTTCGTTCGTATCTGCGTCCTCGGTAACTCTATCTTGAAATTGCTTACAATTGAGTCCTTCATGTATAGCCTGGGAAAATTGACTCTTGTACACGGTTTATGGAGATTTAGACGAATAATTTTACTTGGCACGTCAGACAATTCGGCTTTCCACAAACCGGGCACCGAAATAGATTGACATTATCGTCAATTATACACCAACCGGGACAATCCGGAGTTTGACAATGGAAAGTGTTCTTCATACTTTTCTCCGCCAATGCCATGGATCGAGCTAGGAATTTTTCAAAAACATCCGGACGCACAAGCTGCAACGATTCAGAGTTAATACATTCCACAATGAGAATACACATGAACGAACTCACGGCTTTAATCTCTCTTTCTTGCAAATGACTAGGACAGGCGTAGCTCTCGTCCCGAAAGGGGCAAGAGACCACCGCTTCCTCGCAAAATTCAACGGCATGGCTTAGGCAGTCTTTGCAGAAAGCGTGTAAGCATTCCCGTAGCGTAATGCCTATCCCAGCCGGTACATCCATGAAACAAACTGGACACTGGAATGCTTCAGAGCAGGGCACCAAGTCCAACCCATCCAACAGTAACAAGTTCTTATAGCCCGTCTCGTCATTATCGTTCGCTCCCTACAGAAAATTTTGACCATAAATAGAGGAACTCACATTTCAATATTGCATAATACAGGTCATAATCAAAAGAAATGACTAACAACAAATAGCATACCTAGTGTGCAAATGAAAGGAGCATTCATGCATAGTTTATAAGTAAACGTCGGAGAACTTTCCAACGGGCGTTATCTGATACATTGCGTAAACATTCATCCTTCGCATGCACTTCTGCAGAACCATAAATGTCATTTAGACTAACGGATCATTGGGAAAGCAAAATTCGAGCATCACCGACGAAACAGGCACACACGCACTTATGTTTCCTATACAGGTACTTACCGCCGTAGAAGTCCTGGACTCCATCGGAAGAACGGGATCAAGACCAACGGCTCCTAAGTTTTCGACTAGTCCAGCAGGTCGGGCCGCAGTACATGCAGCGCAGCCCGGTCTATCCCAAGGATTCTGAAGCGTACACGTACCACAAATCCATCCTATTAGTCGACAAATGAAATTTGTAGAATTAAAATCTCCCTTAGCTCGAAAAGGAACAGGCGGTGAAAAGGGGGAAAGCGTACCGTCTACATTAACGGTGGGAGGACTAGGAATACGTAGTGGCACAATTGACTGAACCAGCTCAACTGTGGGTTGCGGTACTGGCACCTGTGGTACTGGCATTTGATTTACGGCTGCCGCCCTACTAAGAACAAGAGAATTTTAGTATGTTTACCTATTTCTTCAACATTGAAATATTTTTGAGTGTATGATATTTTTTGCTGTTTAAAAATATTTCTACCGCAGTATTTGTTTGGTCATCTTGTCTATTATTTCTCTTGCGACTTAATCGTAAGTTAATGATTTTTTTGCTTTTGTTACGTTTTTGTTTCGCTTTTTTTCTATTTACTGTGTACGTTTAACAATGTTTTGAGACAACTTCTCTGGGAAAGCATTTATCGTTTTACAAGGACTTATTTTAAACTTTAATTCTACACTTTTGTTTGCTTATGCAGTGAGAAATTTACTGAGAAGATTTTTCTTCTTCGGATTCGCTGCAAGTGCTGTAACGGTCCTCCTCATAGTTGTAATATCGCTTATTAGCCGTCTCAGTGGGTTGGTTCGGTAGCAGCTGATTCGCTATCTCTGTTCCGTTCTGTTTTGGTTCTTTTTTATTTATTTCTAAAAAACACACACTTGTTACGACGAAAAAGCGACCATGATTTTACCAACCAGGAGCTACGAGGTACAGAAAAATATTGCTGCCTTCAGAAAGATTCGAAGCTTCTAACAGCGCGCGGTCATCTTTAGCTAGAGTTCGGTGCAAAATCCAACGTTGGAAATTAACCGGAACTTCATATTCAGTTTCGACAAGTTTCTTCAAGTCAAGCAATGTCATTTGAGGCTTCACTTTGATAGGAAACGGTCCATGGTGCGTTACCTTGTCTTCGATGAACATTTGAACCCTGTAGAAATAACCAATTAACCTCTGTAAGTTTGCAATTTAAAGTAAGTTACGTAAACGAGCTATCAGGCACCGGTACTGTCAACGCAAGCGATAATTGTTTCACAGCTTGAGGCGGCGGATCGTTGACTAGAGCTTTACGAACCAATTCTGGTGATGTTAAAGTTGAGTGAGTAAGAAGGGGTTGCGAAGCTGAGACTTTAATTGGAGTGACAGCTTCCTTGTCACGAACTGGCGCCAAAGCTTGCCGACTGAGTGGAGAAACCGGAGCATTTTCTACTTTCGTTACTACAGATTTCAGCTGGGGCTCTTTAGATATTACATTCTTGTGATGACTCTCATCGTGAGTCGGACTCTTTACCATGGATGAACGTTTCATCATTATTTGGGTCTGAGAGCCGTTTGTCACTTTCTCTGGCTTCTTGGCGGCTTCGTTTAAGCGATTTAACTCAATCTTTTTTGTCACAACTTCCTTTTTAGGTTCTCGAGGAGCTACCAATTCTTTGGGATTGTTTCCTTGCGGAGGTGGTAAAGGCGGATCCGTTTTGATGGTTAAAGTCGGTAAAGTTTTCGGTTCAGGTGACGCCTCCTGCAAGACTGAGCTATTTTGTAAGATAGTTTTTTCGCCTGCAGGAACAGTAAGGGGCGATGTTGGGCTGGAGTCCTTCCTAATTCCCGGGGAGGCTTCAGAGGGCATTTTCGTAGTTAGTGTCGTGGTAATCTTAGGCTCTGGAGACACTGTTCTATTCACGGAATTTTCGGGTTCGGGTGAGGCCGTTACAGAAGTTGGAATACTGTTTGCACTCCTTACAATGAAGGGGGATTTTTTGTCAGAATCTTTCTTAATTACTGCGGAGGCTTCTGCGGGTGCTTTTGCAATTGAGTTTGACGAAAGTTTAACCTCAGGACTTGCTCCTGATACTGTAGAAGTTTCGGGTGTGATAGAAGCCACTGAAGGTATTAAATTATTATGAAGAGAGTTTTTTCCTATGGGCGTTGCAGAGATCGGGGATCTGGTGTCAGAAATTTTCCTATCTCCTGCGGCGGCTTCGATGTTAACTTTTGCTGTACAATTCGATGACGTTTTAATTTCCGGAGAAACTACGGTTAAATTTGTGGACTTTTTGGGTTTGGAAGATGCCGCTAGAGAGATCAAATTATTATTAACAGATTTTTTTTCAGACGGGACAGGAATTGGAGACTTTACGTCAGGAAGCTTTTTAACTTCTGTAGCGGCTGGGGTAAGAGTTTCTGGTATTTGCTTAGCGTTTCCAGTGGATAGTTGTTGTTTAAGGAGGGCTAATTGACGTGACAAAGTAGCGGCTTGGTCAAACTGTCCAGCAGCAATTGCATCTTCCAAGGCTTGCAGTAGTACGCGCATGGCTAACGGCTCGTTTCTTTCATCAGCACCTGGCTCGTTTTGTTAGAAGAATAAAAATTCACAATAAAAGTAAGACAGACGGTCACACTCAATGCTTTTAAAAATTTCGCATAACATGCAACATTTTTCATAAGTGTAGCCTACATTTTCTCGAAACGAACAAAAACTTCCTGTAGGTGGCTTTGCGCCTGAACTTCATGCAGGTCCTGATATGTCAACGAAATATTTCGCACTTTTAAAAATCCAAGTTAACGGTCAATTAACAATAATGACAGCTCAGTATACCTTTCGATGGTTTCGCGAAAGACTCTGGGGTGCTGCGGCCCGTCTCGCCGGAAATTCCGTTGGCAGCTCCGCGGGTGGTGACGGTTGTCATGCGCGCGGCAGTTAATGCGGCCAACTGCAACAGACAAAGAGAAAAAACATGTTGGGGATCAGCTTTACACAGATCTGTTGATACACACCTCGTTTGGGGTTTTATCGTCTGGAGTGGTGGTAAACGAGTTGCACGCGGCTTCAATGGCAGCAAAATCTCCTGCTTCCATTACTTCCAAATTTAACCCCGCTCTCGAGTTTTGCTCCGCCGCAGTAGTTTGAGCTATTTTTTTACCCACAGGGGACGTTTTGCGAATAATCTCTATACTCGTTTGACAGCTGGAAGAAACTTTGACAGGTTTCCCAGCCGCAATATTGCTCAATAACTCAGTTTTTTTGGTGGAAACCGGAGCCCCCGAGACGTTAGAATTATCATGCGTCCTGGGTGTTGCATGTAAATTAGCCTCTGAAATTTTGGAGGCGCCAAGACCGCACTCTTGGTTACAATGGATGCTAATATCGTTGGAGAGAATATCCACCTTGGTTACGTGCTTCGCTAAGGAATTCTTCATTTCAACCGGGCCAAGGTTAGTACCATTCGTTAATGAATTCTGAACCAATGCTTGGGCAAATCCTTTACAATTCTCGGGGCTTTTACTTCTTCGCTTTGAAACGGGTTCCACATGGTGAGGTCTGGGATTTGACCCGAAAAATGCGAGTCGAGCTTTGCGAATTTCCTCCGGATCGGCCGGAACTGACTTGACGTCCGTACTGAGAGGTTTTTCATCCACTTTAGTGGATGGCGTCACTGTTGGACTTGCCACCCTTTTCTCAATGTCAGTACTTGTGCTCGGGTTGGCACTGCCCAAGAATGTCGAAGGCATGGGCACCGATGACAGGTTATTTGTTACAGGCGTCTTGGCAGCTGCTTGTTGTTGCTTCTCGTTTATTTCTTTTTGACTGGCCCCTTCGGATGACTCGGGTTGGGTAGTTTTGGGTGGTTCTACTTTAGTGACTTTACTTTGTGGAGTAGACGGAAAGTATTTTTTGATCTCGACCTCCCAATTGGTCTGCGAAGCACTGCGAACTATTGGCGACCTAAATCCATTGCTCATAAGAGGCGTTGGCGAAGTTACTTGCGAGTTTGGCTGTTCGTGACCTAATTTGGTGGTAATGGCAGGTGAGGCTGATTGGGAAGACGTTTGCTGTCTCAACTTTTGAAAATCTGGGGGCGGACAATCCCGAGGTCGCAATGCGCTACAGGCTTCGCACCATAAACGGACGCTTTTATTTAACAAGGTGCAAACTTTGCAAGCCCACATATCATTAGCTAAGTTGGCTGGTATCTTCGAAGGTGTTACAACTGGTGTAATGAACTTAGGTTCGGGTTTGGGAAAGGCAGTGGGAACGGGGACGGGACTTGGCTCCGGAAGCTCCGGAATTGTTGGTCCCGGGCTACCAGAAGTGAGAGAGGACAGATTTTTCTCCTTGGGACGAACGCCTTGGTGCTCCAGCTTCCGCACGACCTTGGGCGAACTCAAATCCTGCCGCGTGGAGTCCAGGAACTTGTTCAAGTCTGAAACCACCGCTGGTATGGGGGCGAGAGCCGCTGCTGAAGGGTTGGAAGGATGAGGAGTTTCAGTTCTGGCCATTCTTTTGCTATGATCCTCGTCTTTGACGTAAGTCGGATTCACTTTCACTCGCGTGACGTTGAAGGAGTTGAACATGTTTATCAATTCCTTGGCACTAGCAGGTTTCTCGCCCAGTACCTCGTCTTCCTCGACGTTCTTTTTTGGTTTGTCTACCAAAATTGCAGGCTCCACCGCTTGGCCACCTTCTGCGACCAACCTGACATCGATCGTGTCTTCCGCGACGGTTATATTCATAGCGGTAGTATTTTGTGCCTTTTTCACATACGTCCCTGACAAAATGGAGGAAATATTGGCTGAATGCTCGAGAAGGGCCGAAAGTTCGGCAGTGGCCGCTGCAGCTTGTGGTGCAATTTCTGTTTGGTCGTAGAATTTCGCGTCATCGGCCAACTTCCGGGCATTTTCGCGTTCTTTATCGCGTTGGATAATTTCCGCCGCTTCCCTATCTAGTTCGCTAATATTAGCCAACAAGGACCGGCGTTTGACTTCATTTTTCTTGGCATCGCCCCCGTTTTCTAAAGAGCGTAACAGCGGCCGGGGACTGTAATAGTCTTTGGAGTTCATGGCACTCGTGGGCGGGACTAGTTTCTCGGAAGTGTTCAGAAAGAGGCTTCTTCTATAGGGCGTGTCGACTAAAATTTCTTCATAGTTCTTACTGGATTTTTTCTTCGGCTTCTCGGACACAGAAACGTCTTTTTTTAGACCCGGTGTCCCTGTACTGCGTTTGTACCATGGCTTGAGCGGTAACGTTAGCCGGTGCTGTTCGTTCTGCGAAGCACTGGAAGGTTCTACGCGTACACGGTCCGTAACTGGAGTGAGTAAGCCATGTTCGAGCTTTAGTATGTCATTCCGCGGACAAGACGGCTCGTAAAGCGTAAGATCCTGCGTTTCTTGCGGTACATTCAACCGCGATGGGTCGGAGGGCGCTGCAATCGCGTTCATCTTATCGTACCATTGCGACTTGGTACCAGCGCAGTTCTTGTTCAGATCATTGAAAATGCCAGAAGAAGATATATCACTTTTGCGCTGTAAGCTCGTAAAACGCGAAACAACAGTAGTCATAGGCTGCTCTGAGGGCGTGACGCAGGATCGCGACCGCAATTCGCGATTCATGACCGGCGGTGATGGAGCACGGCGTTTACCTCGCACGTGGACTAAGCCTGACGACCCTGTGGGGGCACCGGATTCCGACGCAACACTGTTGACTCGACGTGCGAGTCCATGGCGCTCAGTACTGCGTATCTCGACGTACGCACTCAGCCGCGGGCTCATCGACCGCTGGCGCTGAACGAGGGCTGAGGTGGTTGTGGGCGGAGGTGGGGCTGGTCTTTTCTTCCGGCTGGGAAAAGACCCCCGCGAAACTACGGACGCTCGATTGTTTTGCGCACTGAGTTGCAAACTGTCGGGTGCGGATGGCGTTCGCGTTACACGGTTCACGAGTGTCTCGGAACTGACATGGAGGCCATATTTTTTGCGCAGTAAATCGGTTTGCGTACCAGGAGGGTTGGAAGGATGAACCACACTAGCACTGTTCGCTTTAGGGCACTTGGCCATCTTCTTTTGTCGACGCGGCGAGTGTAAAAACGCAAAGCTACTGGCCGTACTGAGAGTGGAGTTGACGCTACTGTTGCTGCCTAACAGACGCCCCTTTCGCGTTTCACGCATATCCGGACTGGTTTGCGCCGAACTGGGACTTGTCAAGGCCGCGTTGGGAGGCCCTTCTGGTTTTTGTTGGAGTTGATCCTTATTGCGCTTAAACCAACGGAAAACGGAGGCTAAACCACTCTCCCGTTGGCGGAGGACCATTTCTTGGACGACTGAGGTGTTTAACGAGGAATCGGAACTCGAAATGTCGGTGGAAGCAGCGGGATGCGTCACGCCGTTATTTCTGCCCGGGGCTACCGATGAGTAATGGTGCTTGCGGTGCACGGTTGGCGTTAAATGAGTATCAGACATGTTTTTCATAAGGGGGAACTGATTGCGTCCATGCCGCACGGCATCACGGAATTCGGCGTACACATCATCACTACTACCTTGGGCTCGTGGGGCGCGCAAGGTATTCACGTCTGAAGTACTCCCACTACTCTGTTTCTCAGGCACCATGATTGTGTTCTGACCTTTCGATTTCCTTTAAGCGGTAACAAGACTGGTTCGATAACAGACTTATTAAACTGGTTTGGGCAATATCAAGTTCTAAGTTACGGAAATGGAGAGTTTTGCTTTTTTCTCGTGAAGATTATTATTTTTGATTGTTGCTTGTTGGTTCAAGGGCCTATTAAAGGGGTGAACGCAACAAAAACATACAAGTGCGTTAGAATGACGCAAACTTCACTTCGCACAGAATCCACGAGTTGGCTACCAACTTTGTTCAATATTCTACGGTAACATATCCTAATAACTTAAAGAGAAAAGTCCCTTTCTCACCTGGTAAGAGAGAGCTTGATTCCATTCCGGATTCCAACGAGTGCTCCTCCGGCGAGGACGAGACATGGATGAGGAATACGAACACGAAGAGGAAGACGAAGATCGATGGGACATCGTAAAAACGTTCTAACTCACAACAATAGAAAAATGAGAAGCTTCCTAGATGAAGCAAACTGGTAAGTGCATTTTACTGATCACAGTCAACACAATTTATTTTACTTCGAGCAAGAATGTAATTCTATTTTAATGACACAATCAAAGCGCCTTATTTACCTTAAATAGCGGACTTTAAATCCTTGTGTTTGCATTCACAGGAAGCCTGTAATTGACGTTTCAATGCAAACAGGAAAAAAAGGAAACACAAACACTCACGCTGACGCAGTACCGGAAGTTCGCCAAAGGGTTACAGCAGTTTATGATCCATAGCAACAACTAGTATTAGCAAAATCACGTGCTACTGCATCTCCTCATATTTTTTTTATTTGTGGCAAATTCTTTTTACCACAGTAATGCACACAAAGACTCACATGCATGCTCATCACACGCGAGGAAGGGACCAATACACAACAGGACAGTACAGTGCCGTACCGTCACTACCAGCTAACAGTTGGGGAAAGGACGACAGACGGTTTTAGCCAAAGATAGCCTCAGCTCGGGTCCCGGGTTAATTATATCTTGTTGGAAGACTACACACTGTCAAAAGAAAGAAGGAAAAAGAATGGGTCTGAAGTCGTGAAAACGAACGTGGAGATTTACACGGAATATTGAAAGGAATTTGTATGCACCAAACCAAAAACCTACCTCTGAAGCTGATCCGTTAAGATATTTTCGATAGTGTCTTATTTTCGGTATACCTTAACATTATGTTCACGCATAAATTTCGAATGGGAATCCCATACGAGTATTCATTTTTGTTGTGTATTAATTACACAACGATCAATTCTGCTTGAAAACTATCAGACAGCATGCGTTTTAGACAACGTTGCTCCCTCAGCGATATATTAATACAAATATGATGGGTCACATTGACCCAAAACTCCAGTTTCAAGATAACTGTCTCTTTTAAGCTTGTGTAAAACCCCTAATATCAGGAAAGCTGTTCGAGACAATCACAGTTTGAAAACGAAAAGTGTTCAGCGATAAACCAAAAGTTTTACTTCCAAATTTCATGTCTCCTGTCCTACACTGTAAAAAAAATTATGTTATTTTTACCATGATTCAGAGTCAACAGAAAATGAGCAGGACATTGTGGTAAGAGGAATTACAAAACGTGTTTTGGTAAACAATTTACCAAACTTCAGTGTATTTTCCTTACAGGGATAATGTGTAAATTTACCCCAAAACAATGTTATCGCCGGTACGTGAATGTTTGGTAAAGTTACACAAACTTTGGTAAATTGATATACAGAAAAGAAAGGGTAAATTTACAAGGGTAATCGTAAAGATATGTATTATGGACGCTGTAAATTTACCATACATATTTATACTTGTTTTACCACACGTTTAGGTAAATTTACACTTAAAGTCGTTAAAAAATATATTTTTGTTTTTGTAAAATTATCAAATGATTGTTATTTGACAAATGAAAAGATTTTATTTAAAATTGCTAGAAACGAAATATGTATTTTTTCATGTACAATATTATGCAAACTCGTTCTACGATCAGCTTGTTTTCACTATCACAAAGTTCACGCAAGCAGAAGTCAGTTGCAACAGGCGAAAACATAAACCACCAATTAAAATGACAGACTAATAAAATAATAAAATATTTAATGAAAACAGATTAGTAATGGGAACCAAGACCACAAACATTGATAGTGGAAGAAAATAAGTCGGACACAAATGCAGGGTTTTTCTTACATACAGTAAAAACAAAGAACCACCCGATAATGTTTGGGTATGACGAGATAGTTCGTCGTTAAACAATGCACAACAACAAAGAACAAGCAATTTACAACATCAATAAATAAATTTGCAAACAATACAACACCAACAAAAATAAAATAATAAGGGCAGTGTGGCAAAATAACAAAATGTACACAATAAGAAATTCACTCAGAAAATACGAAACAGGTCTAAAGTGCACAAACTGTATAATAGCATCAAACACTAACGCATTAGAAGAGTAATGGCACACACAAATACGAACACAATCAGCTGCATTTTTGAAGACGCCTTTGTTCAGCAGCTACTTGTACAGGAGTGGAACTGGAGTACAGGAGTACTTGTACAGGAGTGGAAAGATCTTATGTGACTTCTAGCAGGCCTAATATAGGAAATAGTAAGGGAAGGGAAGGATGCGAAATGTGGAATGCAGGGTCAAGAGACAAGACGGCAAGGTCGACTGCGATAGGGAAAATGGTGCCTACAGGCAACAATTTTCTAATTAACGTTGGCTGTACCGTACAGTACTCGGTACAAAGAATGGGACACAACAAGCTTTCCTATGTTAAACATTAGTGCAGAATGAGCGAAATATTATAGAAAAATTTTATTTGGGGAACGGAGCTCTTTGTTTAATTGATACGGCACTAACACAAGGGGTGAAAAATTGTTTGGACTTGGCTATGGATGTTCTGATTTAGGAAGTCAATAAATAATATAATGAGTCTTGTGCTAATATTCCTATCCTCTTGCGTCTTCTTACCAATTTCGTACAGAAATAATATAACTCAGTTTGTTGCACTTTTAAAAGTGTATCTTAATAAATTTCTAGTAGAATACTTGTTGTTTTGATAAGTAATTGCCCTATTTGAATCGAACTTTGTTTTTTTTAATTGAAATAAGGAGTAATACTTTTTATAGTAGTAAGAATACATACATATGGAGTAAAAATACAACTTTCTTTACACAAGTGAAGTAGAAGAAATTATTTTACAAGGACATCGTAATTTTACACAAAATTAATGTAATTAAATTATGACGAAAATGTGTAGAACTACAATAAGTAATGTATATTTACTAAGAATGTCACATGGAAATCACTTACACAAACGTTTGTAATTTAACAAGTATTAAGCGTGTGAAATTACGATATTTTCTTGCAAATATACAGAAAGGTATGGTAAATTTACAAAAAATTCATAATATTTATTTTTACTTTGCGAAATTGTGTAAATATGCACTTAAATCAGTGTTATTTTACCGAAACATACATGGTAAAAAATATTGCAAAGAATTTTGCGTAGAATTACGTCGAATTCAGAGTAAAAGTATGGTAAATTTAACAGCTTTTTTTTACAGTGTAACGAACTTTGTTAACTATCTGAAAACGCTGAGGAGCAGCATGATCACCGACAATTTTTTTCTTAGTTATATGTAATTTATTCACACGGAGATTAAGAATTGCATTGTTAACAATGTGAAAATGCAGATGAGCGACATGACCACCGACCCGTTTTTTTATTACATGTAGCACGTGAGCGATACAATTCCAACACAAATACAAATATCCCAGAAAGCGGCTAACGGTTGCCTCCGTACGGCACTGTCGATCGCTATAATGTCGACCGCACACTTAGCTAACATTGTGAGCCGAATTGATTGGCAGAATAATAGCTGATGTAGCATTGCATAAGTTCATTATACCTTCATTACTAAAATGCAATGATTGCACTTTTTCTATAACCTTTGAACGGACAAAACAAGTTCGATGAATTCTTAAATACTAATCTGGCAAATTACTTCCACTGAAAAACGGAAAACCTGGTGTGACACTGAGAGATGGATGTCAAATACCGACACGCAATAGGCACAAGGCCAAAACCTTCGTTCTAAAATATTTGTATAAAAAAGGAAACATTCTTCGGCCGACAGGGCAGTGGACTAATAGATCAGACAGCTTAATATACTCGACACAAACTATGTAGTCTAGTTTTCAAATGTGTCCAATTTTTTACCTATTTTTTCCTAAGTTCATAGAAGTGCTGTTGAAAGAGTGTATGGAAGCTTAAGGGCAATTAAACTAATAAGCGTATTACCATGTACAAGAAAATAGGTAAGCATGCGAAGGTCTGTGAGACAGTTAGCTTCCGTATATTGTCCTTGATAACGTAAAATGGGGCTTTTATCACGCGCGCAATTAAATGACAATGTTTAATAATTTCAGAACGAAAAAGCTAGCAACTGCAGCTACCACTCCACATTTTTGCCTCTGCTGTTAGCTAAAAATGCTCGGGTTGCTTCTTTACTCCTATCTCCCTTTGTTCCACAACTTTGGACTGGTCTCGTCGACAACTTGTACATAAAAAGAGCAGTCTCCTTGACGAGCTCGTTTGGTATGCATACGGAGAAAGAAAAGAAACTTGTGCATCGGCAAATCCACAGGAGGTGTAAATGCATTTGAGGTAGAGAAGCCCCTGGAACCTCCCCTAGCTGATGTTTTATAGCCAACCACTCGTTATGCATGCCAAAGCACGTGGGGAAATCCCTTTAATACTACGTACTGTACAATACCACACTCTTTACAATCCAAAGAAAAGATTAGTACAGTATCTGGAACACTACTTATAACTTTCCCTCAATCAAGGGTAAATTATCATACGACCTCGTAAGCACCCACAATTTCTTTTTCTGTTTAAGCCTTTGACCACGTTTTTCTTCACCGAAAAAAAAATTCGCATGTTAATGTAACATTTTATTAGTTGACTAGATAAATTCGAGGGGAGAACACCTTCCAAGAAAAGAGCAACAAGAAAAAAGGGTCAAACCTCAAACTTATGGTCCATTGGTGACCGTGCGCCACTTATACTGATTGTCACTCCGAGCACGTTGTACTAACCGCTTTACACGCGTGTCTCATTTTCCATGATTATAGTTTAATGTACTGGGGAATTAAACCATTAGACACGATTTGCACACGATTAACTGAAAAATCTTTAACGAAACTGCTTCCGTGAAGTGAATAGAGCTTGAGAAGAAATGATTAAAAACGGGAGTTCTCCCCACAATACCGTTCAAGCCCATGTCTAGTTACGACTAACACGAAAGGGCGACTGGCGCCAAAATATTACGTCCGACTTACACACTACCATGTTAGGCTCCACCGTTTGCTTTCCATTTCTGTCCGGTTTTTATTCACCCTCAGTTATACTTTGCAATGCAGCGTGTGCTTTGCGATATAGGGGCTGCTTTCACACAACAGTCGTCTTCTTGTCTCCGTTCTTTTTGTTTCAGACTTACCAATATGGGCGGAGTAAAACAATTAGTATGACCCCAATGAAGAAAAAGTGTCAGATAGAAAACAGCTGCCTTGCAGCTTGGGTTAACATGCAACTGCCAGTCGGGGAAATCTCAAATAAAGGAATGAAAGAAAAAAGAAATAAATAAAATAAATAAAGTAAAAAGAAGAGGGGAAAATAAACCACACATGGTTGTCTGTCACATAAAACAGGTTCTAGAAAAGACCTTCCTCAATGTTTTCAAATTTTATATTTCAACACGAACTCTGAATACATGTTTCTGAAAGGAGAGGAAGATAAATCCTGTGGTGACATAAAAGACAACATAAACTTTTTCTTCTAGAAAGTCCACTAACACGGAAAGAACTTGCGCCACATACAAACACTTCAGCTCTTTATTGTCCTTTTTTATTTCAAGGGCGAACCATTAGTGCCATTTGGTTCAAATCGCGCCACGAAAATATTTGTACCATCAAATTTGTATCCGTCTTTTAATTCGCTTTTACTAAGCAACATTTATCGGTTATACTTGATTTATACTAAAACTTGGACCTCAACAAAACTACAATACCAAAAATAGAAATAAAAATATTTTTTCTTGGCTATATATGAGAATGCCTATTTTTTCAAAAATCTAAGGTACAGTACAATTACAAATCAACTAAAAAAGACCGCTAGCACATATACTGGGTTAGGATGTCACTTTGTTTAAAACTGCATCAACTCCCAAAATTCCTCCGTCAGCAAGGCAACGAGAAACGAAACAGATCCTTCAGCGCAAATCGGCACAACACTACTACAACCCATCAAAGTAATCCTCCTCCATGACGTCACTGGCAATGCCAGAGTCATAACTGCTCGGACTAGAAGAACCAAGGTCATATGTGAGTTGTGATAACATAGCTTCTTTTGCCACTACAACTCATTAAAAAGAAACGGTACGCCATAATGAAACTTCGCATACGAAAATACCAGTTTTTATGAACATTAAGAAAGTCTATAATAGTGTGGTATAACAGTATGCGAAAGTTAAGCACTGGCGTACCAGTTTTTTTAATGCCCATCCTTCAAAAGTCTTACTTGACGGCGCGGCAGGTGAAAAAGACAATGCGCTTTAAGCGCCTGTTGTAGAAAAAGTAATTGAAAGACCACAAGCATCCATCTTCGCCAAAAGGATCTGACGCCAAGTCTGGGTTATAACTGCAAGCAACAAAAAAGAACATCTATTGTATTTCAAATATTAACGGCAGCTGATATTCCTCTACCTGTAGATATCGCACTCTTTGAGGCAAATTTCTTCGTCAACAGCAGACCATAGCTGGCCTCGCAGCTTGGCGTTGTACTGATCTCCCGCGGTGGCGCTTAAATTATTATCCACATTGGTCATAACCCACTGAAAAATACAAAGCAAAAGATAACTAATTTTTACAGATCTATCTTCGTCGTAGAGTTTTCACTTGTAAGGAGGGCTCGCGGCTAAATTCCTCGCTGGATGCGTGCGAGAAATCGTAATCGGGGTGAAACGCCGCGTTCAACGTCGCAATGAGGTAAAACAAAGTTTTGCGGCTAATTGTGTCGCACAAGGGCCCTTCTTCATCTCCTGAAATGCTTCGGCTATTGGCAAAAAGCAAGATATGAGAGATTAAAACTACTTCCGCTAGAAAATATAATTATGGTTACCTGTAATAGCTTCCCACTGCGGAATTGTTGGGAGATACGCCCAGAGCTGAAGGTGCAGCTAGAGCTTGAAGATCATGTGGCGTTAAGCCTTGTTCTGAATTATTGAAACGTTTGTACAACTGCTTGTCTGTTCCAGCTAGTTTGCACGAATAGCTTTCAATCCTAGGGGTAAAAATGAACCAAAGAGAAATTAAACTCCTTAGGAAGTCCACGTGACGTACTAAATGCCACAGCTGAGGGGGGGGGGGGCATTGCTATAAAAATCTCGGCATAGGTCCAACTTTAATTGCGTCTTCAACAAATTAGTACTGCTAACACGCTAATATTAAAACACTTAAATTGCGTCTTACGATAATTAGATCCACCAAATTACAAGTTAGAAACATTTCAGACGGAAAAGGATAATGGAGTTCAAAGTTTTTTAAACAGGAATTTTTTTCTGATAGGGAAAATAGAACTCCCCTACCTTGTTAGAATGTACCAATGTTAACCGATTGTAGCGCTAACTCTCACCATAAATTGAACAATTCGATATTATACTAACAATAAAATATCTTATAAGTTATAGCCATGGTCGAATTTACAGGATTTATGCAAAAAAAAACTACAAAAAACTTTATAGCTCAAATTACGCCTACGCATGACCCAATCTATTTGAAATGTATGAAATTTCTTATACACTGAAGCATAATATTATTCTCTCATGAACTGGTCGATGCCAATCTGAAGCCGAGGCCGACAGTGCGTTGCGATGGCGATCCAGTAAAACAGCTTCAGGTAAACGCAAAGCAGGAGTCCAGTTAACAGCTTGTCTTTACTTGCTGATATTGCAGGTCAAGCACTTGGCATAGCAACAGACGAGCCCCAAAAGCAAAAGGCAATGGGGAGGCGGGGTTTAGACCTTGGCCTACCTTTCCCTATTAAAATTGTTTTCAATCACTCGTCCTGTTTACCACCAAAGCCCGCCAAATAAAACAGAGGGCGAGGCTGTAAACAACTTTTTAACATGATAAAACTTATCATCTAAGCTATACTAAGTGAAAATTTGCAATACCTAAAGGATAATCTGAGTAAAATGATATATTCATTACCTGCCGATGATATTGCAATCCCCAGTAGAGATGGTTAATGCAGCATTAATGGCCTCAAAGCGACTACTTTCTAAAAGCTTCATTTTCGCAGCTCTTCTTATAAGACTTGCACAACCCAACAAAGAAAGTTTGTATTACACGGACCAAGAGTTTTTCAATCGATTCCCTGTGTTCACCAATTACACTGTCAGTAAAGGACAGTTTCTAATTACACTTCTGGGATGGCGAGAGATTCCTTTTTGTCTCTGGAGTCTCGATAAACACATGACACTTAATCGTACTGGATTACACGTACTGCGCTGAACAAAGAAACACGGCAGAGGGTTAAGCCGTGTCTCTTCCAAATACATTACTTGCCTCCCCCAACAAGCTTGTTCAACTCCCAGATAACTTGGAGACAATTTCAGGCGTAGAGGATCACTTTACTTGACCTGAAAATAACTTTTTCACCGTAGCTTCACTCGTATTAGACAGAACATCCAAAAACAAGCGTTTTCTCGCAAATTCGGGCTTAGCCAGGAAACCAAACAAAGAACGCATAAAGGAAGCGTAATGTAGGCGGGTCTGTTTTGTTGACGCATCAAACGGTTTTTGTAGAGCAAACGCCGATTGGCTCAGTCTCCCCAAGGCCCATCAAGCGCATGCGCGAGCTTCGCGCTATTTTCTAAATCCGTTTTCCTTTGCCAAACCGTTGGCCTGTCTCGGATCATGATCCGCTCCTCCAGGATAAGCCACTTTGAGGTTTAGATCATGATCACTGCCTTACCCACAGGGATTTAACCCCCCAATATTTTTCTTTTCCATAACGGTGAACATAGCAGAATACCCAAGTGTCCAAAAAATTGGATGTCGACCTCCTCCCCACCTCTCGAAATGTGATCCTGGGTACGGCCCTGGTCATGATACTAGCTCACGCTGTATTATATGCACTCTAACCATATAATACAGCGTGAGCGCATACATATCTCTGATGCGGAGCAGGTCTCCATCCGGCACCTGCTGCGATCTCGCGATCCATCAAGATTTATCAAGTTTACAGATCCCAGCCAACTGACCGCGGATCCGTGCCTCGACTTTCGAACTCGAAAAAGTCGACAATATCCCAGAACAAGAGAGGTTCTGTACTGAAATGGCTACATCTAATTTTAGAATCAAAACACGAAAATTTTCCGTTTCCAGTATTTCTTTTTCCGTTTACTGGGAAGGCCTTGAATTCATGTTAAATACAGAAACAAGCTATGTTACATCTAGCCAAATTATTTAAATATTGCTGCCCTTTGGAGAGGAGCGTAGAGAATCTTAGCTCACAAAGAATAAACAGGTGCAAGAAACACCGAATAAGTTGTTTCCTCCGCCCGTTTGTATTTCTTTGCTCGCTACTGGAACAGAAGTAAATTTTATTGGCTCCAGCAGGAAAATGTGTGCGCAAAACGAAAAAATACCAGTACTTTTTATCCTCACTCCGCAACTAAACATTTTAGAATATGTGGAAAAAACCGCAAAGGAAAGCTAGTTTACACGAAGTGTCTCGCTCTGGATTTTGGTTAATGTCTCGCTGATTGAACAGAGGAGAGAAGAAGCCTATCACATAACAGACCACCAAAAGGTCTCTATAAAAAATCGAGCATTAGGGGCTAGCAGTTTTACAAGGGGAGAAAAGTGTGTACAGTGTCGTAAGAAGAACAAAGAGGACTTTAGAATAGGTCGTTTTATCATTTTGCACTTCTTGTTTTTCTTCCCATAACTATAAACCCAAAATATTACACTCCTTTTCCTCTCCGTTCTTCTCTTCCATATCTACGAAGTCACCCCACCTATCGCCGCACTTCTGACACTGGGATCTCCTCTATTAGCAACGAATGCACGACATGAAGCTCTTGGTTCTTCCCTTTTCATAACCCGAGTGTCCAATTACAAACTATGGTTCATGGCGGGCGAGGGGGGACGCAAGCGGAATTTTGGAGCTTGAAAGACCTGACAGGCACAAAAATCAACACTCCGAAGCGGAATCGACTGAGTTGGGCGGAGTTAGCCTGGCTCGCGATAGTCGTTCCAACTCCGCAGCTGCCACAGATTTGTCCAAAGATCGAGTTAAACTCTCAGGACCTGTCACCGAAGCTGCTGCAGCATGAACGGCAGCACGATCTATTAGAACAGTATTCGTTAATTGGCCTTTCATTAAACAAGTGAGTAAATAAAAAAATAAAGCTTGTATTTTCGAGGTCAATTCAACTGAATTAATCTTTGAAGTATCAATTCAAAAGCACTTACCCGTTGTGTGTAATGGCAGAACGGGGCCAGTACTATTTTTCTTCAGCAAAGAGTTAAAGAAATTGGCTAAAACGCCCTCTGAAGTTCCCGTGGTACCAACTTTTGTCCCATCAATCTAAAAATTCGCGTTTTAGTCTGTATCATATCCCGAACAACGGAAAAAAATACCTTTTTCGGCGATCCCAAGGAATTAGGTGACGTATTTGGCCCAGAGGTCCTTCGTTCCACCTTCGGCACTCCTGCGGAAGGTCGCGAAGGCACGGAGCCGGCTGGAATCATGGGCGAATTGGCTAACCCGTCCGTTTTCGCCATCCCAGGCGGCGCAGCCGCCACTACTGGCGATGACTGTTGCAGTGATTGCAGCTGACGACTTAAAAACGCTTGCTCGTCTTCGGCATGGATTTCTACTTCACGCGGAGCAACCTACAAATCAAAATCACATTAGTTTCGCATTTTCAGGTGCTGAAACTATCAAGCAGAAGCTGTGAATATTATAGGTACCTTTCGTGCAACTGGCCTCACAATGACGTCGGTATAGTCGTCATCAGGTTTCATACTGTGCATATTTTCGTAAAGAATGCTAATCTTCTTTTCGTTATCCCAACCGGCAGGACTGTAAGGAACATGTTCCACAAATCATCGAACGAGATCAACTGAAGGGTAAAAGTAAACTATGTGAAGCAAACTTAACTTACATGAATACAGCGTCCTTCTCGACTACTAACGCAGGAGTACGGAATACGAAACCGTACAACCTGTGAACTAAATACTTGTAAAGAAGATCGCAATTCTTGTCTTCTTTCACTGAGGTGTAAAACAAGGCAGCCCCGTACGTAAGACAGAACTTGCGTATATGTTGCTGAATGAAATCAAGGTGTTCATCTTTGTAATCCATATCTTTTTCCAATGTCGCTATGTAATCCGTCTGCAGAGAGTACCAGAAATCCCATTAAAGAGAATTACAGTTAAAGATATGTGTTTTACTTTAGTGACTACGACTACAAGATCTAATCCCAGATTTCGCGACAAAACACCATCCGCTAAAGGCAATATGGCATCATCATCATCTAACGCTTTGGAGGTTCTTCTCATCGAAGCGGACAGATCAAGCTCGTCACCCGGTTCCATGTAGTCCTGCCACCGTTTCACGTTTTTGTGTTGAAATTCTTTGACAATATCGGAGGAAAGCGGCAGTCGGTCGATGTGATCTTGGAGCAGCGAAGCCCAGGCTTGCAGCTGATCCATAATGGCCCATGGCGAAGTGAAGGAGACTGTAAGCATGACCAAAGTATGGGGATACGTTTCAGGTGTCAGGGCAAAATCCAACAAGTTAGCTTGGCTCGGATCTCCATCTAACAGCCAGACGGACAGCTGCGTATGGTCTATAAAAAGAAACAAATACATAACGTACTAACATATACCACTTGGCTCACCACAATTAAAATTCTGCAACAGGAAAACAATAAACTATTTAATACATGTTATAACAAAAATTACCGTCTCTGTATTCGTCTCGGACGTCAATGTACGCGTATTCCAAGCCGTAACCTTTCTTAGGGTCTTCGATGCCTTGTAATTTGGCAATAAGTGTGGTTTTGCCTGATTCACGGTCACCTACCAAAGCAGTTTCATATTTAGTATAGAAAAAGAAGCTAAATGCAATATTTACCTAAAGCAATAACATTTTTATTCGAAGGTAACTTGTTGGTGCCCCTGGTTTGGACTTCCCCCAAAATCGAGGCCCTAAACGGAAGGGAAAAAATGGTAAATACATGGACATAGCAACGTGGGG
Source organism: Triops cancriformis (assembly GCA_020615345.1). Taxonomy (NCBI): domain Eukaryota; kingdom Metazoa; phylum Arthropoda; class Branchiopoda; order Notostraca; family Triopsidae; genus Triops; species Triops cancriformis. Next base: position 25,713 of record JAHZNP010000552.1, read on the forward strand.
AAAAGTTCGTTCATGTCAAAGTACGATCAGTCTCAAACCAAACATTGGCAGTTCTGTGGCATCTCTTCAATTTTTATTTGTAAGTATGAAAGGTGCTTTTTAATAGCACTAATCATTTCCGTTCCTTAGGGCATCTGCGTGAGAAACATTTGACAACCGAACCTTTGTTACAACTACAAAAGTTTCCTTGCTTTAGGAACCTTTAATTACGTGAAAAATTCTGTTCGAAAGCTGAAAGTATACAGAGATTTTAGCAAGGATGTAAATCAAAGACGAAAGTTGTTTTCGGAATCAAATTGTAAGAGGAACCAGGGTGAGTCACACCCACACACCACCCACAACATTAGCAAACAAATTTTCAGGTGCTTTTGTTGATAAGAAATGCAATTGTATAATTTTCTTGGTGTCTTCTAACAATTTTTCTCAAATAAATGAACTTACCAAAGGTTTTCTTTCTCAGTTTCATCCTTTTCTTCTTTGAGCCCGGTCACTGCCCGTCTCTCCCCAAGCGCCATCATTGCTGTACTCTATTGCCATCTATTGCTTGACACCTGAAGTCATGATTTCCTTTCGTTCTGTGACCAAAACGGTTCGATTTGCCCCGATTCTGTGAACTCGTATAACGATGGATGGCACAAAGCTGGTTACATTAGGAGGGGGAAAAAAAATAAGTTATGACTATTTATAATTTTTATAAATTACCTCAAGTACCTAGATACGTCCGTGACGCTCAAATGCAATTATAGCTAACAATTCTACTTCATTTGAAGTTTGTTTGAGATGGACCCATTTTTTTTATTTTTCTTACTGTTATTTCGGTACGTGAAACTATAATTGGATCCTGAAAGGTCCAAAACATTTCAACAGTAAATTATTTTTAACTTTTTATTACAATAGAAATTGTATTTTAATTTTCCTGGTATTTTTCTCACTGCTACTATATTCCGATTATTTGAAACCTGGAAACAAGCATAGATTTGATAGTCTTAACTATTATGACAAAGGGTGCATACGATATTTGTAAACATTTTTTTATTCAAAACACGTCTTTTACAAAAGAAAAATGGAATGGAGCGACCTTACATGTAATAAAACTTGTTATACTGCTTGAAACTGCGACGTGCAGAAGCTTAACACTTCTCCAATAAGGGGAATGAATCAAAGGACGGAATGAAACTCAAACGTTGCACTAATACAATGTTACTTAACCCAATCGCGACTAATAAACAAGTAGTGTACCACACGGCGGATTACAAGAACTTTTTCCTTGCTTAAGACAACAGCGATTGGCACAGCACACCTTTCTTGCCGTTTTCTTTGTCTAAATAAACCATTCTTTCTTTTTCTCGACATGGTGCCCAGTCGTTGATTGCATTACAGCAAAATCAGCATCTGCCGCGTTCTCCGCCCCCTTGTCCTCCTGTGTGACGTAGTCGCCCTTATGTCGAGACATGTACCGACCAATCAAAATGGCCATACAAACCAAGGCGATAAACAAGACGGCTAACACACCTACGACAACACCACCAATTATTTATACGCACGAACAGGCAGTACACACGTTACTCCTCACCTCCAAGAATAGCAGAATGTGCCGGAGGGTAAAATTTCTGCAATTCTTCTTCGTCTACAACCGGGGGCGGGCGAGTTTCCCGAACATCGGGAGGATGGGTAACAGGCTCAATACCGCAAAAATCTTCTGACACAGATTCTGACATGGGGCGTTCGGAAAAGAAATTAATGGAAAAGTCAAAATTACGTATGAGAAAACGCCTTACTAGGGAAGCTTTCGATACTAGTGGGTCGATTTTGTTGGAAAAGCCACTTCAGTGGGTACATGTCATCGAACTCCACTCTGGAGACGCAACCAATGAACCCTTCTGTCATGGTTGCATTTCGTCCCAAGTATAAGTACTGAATGTTGTTAAACTGGGCATCAGCGGAGGGGTTAATAGGATAATCCTTATACTGGGGTTCGTAGTTATCCACCATCATAACTACGCGCGAGCCACCTTCTTCTCTCCGGATACGGACATCGTGATACTGTCCGGTAGCGAAAGTTTGATTTTCAAAAATGAATTCCCTTCGCTCGAAGCCAAAATCGAATATAAGTCGCAAGTGGCCACTGTTGGACACGGACAACGTTAAATATTCCTTGGATATGTCCGAGAAAAGGCCCATCAAGAAACCCTTCGGATCAGTAGTCGTAAAACCCACACGGATATGTTCTGAAAGGGTGGACTTGTAGGTTCCCGGGAACTCATACTTGATCATGTAATTGCTTTGCATATTTACGCCAATTTCTGTAGAGAAAAGAAGATATTGTAAATTCTTCTTTGTTTGTCTTTCTGAACAATTCATAAGAAATAATTCCTTAGAAACGCATACCGTCGGCGCAAATTGGTCCTTTAAATGACGTGAAGCGGCAATCGCACGTATACCGGTCGTATCCTTCGTGACACGTACCATTATTCAAACAAGGATTACTGTCACATTTACCAGTACATCCCAAACCAATACCTACAGACAGTACAATAAAAATTTTACCACTAAGCTATAAAAACGGGAGAAATAATGGAAAGGAGTCAAATAGAGAAAAAGAAAAATGATTAAGAATGTACCATAGAGGCCTCTAAGAGCAGCAGCTCTCATGTCCATGTGTCGGCCATTGAGCAACAAGCCTCGCATACAGCCTACAAAGCCATCTTTGTAATCCACAGTGGCTCCCACGACAAATGGCGACGTCAGGTGCATGGCGCGTACTGGACCGGGCGGTTCGCGTACTTCCGCCTTCAATGCGCCATCTACAACTACGCGCGCTTCCTTACGGTTACGTTCAACAGCGACAGAGTGCCACTGGTTGTCGTTAAGTCGCGTAGAGGTCTCTACGGCCACCGCCAGGGGACCCGAGCCCGCTTGGTACGTGAATTGAATCTGATCCCCGCCCACTATAGACACCTTGATGTAATCCACGGGGCCTTTGCTGTGAATTAGCACCGCATTTTCCTGTGTGGTACGGAACTCGAAAACGATGTCACCACTGTGCCCGATGTCAAAGGTCGGAAAGTCGATGGTTGCATCAGCCACGCGGAAGGTCACAACGTTTTCCACCATTACTAATACGATGTTCATACATACAAGCATGAAGCTGTGATTGTTGTTGTGGTTTTCTCTGATGCTTACCATCTCCTTCGCAGATCAGAGGACCTAGCGTGTATTTGCCTTCCTTATCATCAAGCGGGGTACCAGTGTCACCAAAACGTAACTGTAGGACAGGTAAGAACTCTTTCTCGGTTAATTCACCTTCGTCGAACAGCCAAGTTTCCAAACCTTGAAAAATAAAGCGAACAATTAAATAGATAAATAAACAAACAAAATTATACACAAAAATGGTGATTTTAGTAAGAACTGGGATAACTGGGATAAGGTCCATGTATATTTGCTTATCCAATGTCCCGAATCATGGCTCTGAAATTGTAACGTAACTAGTTACCTGCATCGCAATTACACCAGCGCGTTTTGTCCACACACGTGCCATAAATACCACACTCGCATTTGCGTGAGCCTGGCAGTGCACCAGCCCAATAATCCATACGTAAATTCTGACGCGAAACCCACCAGGAGTAAGGTCTAAACTCTTGGGCCTCTGAGCTATCTACAAAATTCCGCGAAAGATAGATGAAAAATTACATAACTCCGAACCAGGAATAACAACTTAAAGATAGAACTTTAACAAAGGTGCACGATTCTTTTTTACTTACATGGTGTATTCAAAAGACGTGATCTCCTGCAATCGTAGCGCATACGCTGCTTGCAAGTGTAAGAACGATTGACCAATAGTCCAAGTTGATCCATATCGGCGTTATAGGCAATGTTCTGGATAAAGCTACCGGGTACATCAAAACCGTTCACCGTTGTCGTCTGGTCATTCTTGTGACCTACGTACGTCAAAGTCCGTCCGTCATCTAAACGAAACACAGAAAGAAAATTACACATGTATTTGTTTTTTAATTAAAAACGGAGGGAAAAAGCGCGCAACGTAACGTACTGAAATATTCGCAAGTTACTGGGAAGGCCGCTAAAGGTCCCGAACCATCGACATCGATATTGGTTTCAAATCGGGGTGCTCCCAACGCAGATTGTCTCGCAGCATCACAGGAGACAGGATGTGCAGCTAATAATAAAATCCGCTGAATATACAATCCACACACATAAATCGAAATATTAGCATCTTACAAGCATGACAGACTGCACCAGTGTACCCAGTGTGGGTACAATCGCAAACAAAGTCCTCGGAAGTTTGCTTACACATGCCTTCGTGCTCGCAAGGGTTCGGTGAACAGCGATCCACCATTTGACACGCGTCGAAGACAATTTCTCCTTTGCAACAGAATTCCTAAAATGACACTCTTATGTTAGTAAAATTGTATTCACTTATCTTGCGTGTCAAAATATTCTACGTAAACCTACAATAATTCTACGTAACTTTTACATGTACAGTACTCGTAACAAAACGACCCAAACAAACCGACGGGTGCCTAACAGCCCGGCAGTTTTGCGAGCGGTGTCCCTCTTTTCCGTCTTTCGAACGTTTTTGACCCGCAACAAGGCTTCCTCACAGTGGCTTGGGCCGTTAGCAATAGGACGGTTTGTTTGGGTCGTTTTTTATGACGAGTACTGTACTCTGAGCCTTTATGAGGTTGCCTCAAAGTGCAATACAGTGGAGTCCGCTTATAACGATGGGCTCGGGACCGGACTTGAATTATCGTTATAAGCGGACTATCGTTATATCAGGACTTGCATATACATCAAGACGGAAAACACTAATGAAGTTAACAAAGCATACTGATATATCTGTATTATGGTGCAGTAGGACTAGCCTTGGTTTCACTAACAATAATAGGTAATTACCCGCTATTTAGCGTTCTTCTGAGCTACAACATACATGTAATTCTGTAAAACAAAAACTCGTACAGTGTGCCACCGTTTGTTTCCAAAAATCTGCAAATTGTGCTTGCAGTATCAAGTGCAACACAAAGTTCTTCCGCCAAACACTCAGGAAATTCTCCTTTTCTTTGTTAATTTTTGAAATAACTGACTATGATACACCAGACTGCTTTGCAATTGAGTGTTACGTTTCATTGTTTTCAAGTAAGGCCACAATTTTTACTTGCTGGCCTTTCGTTAAAGTTTGTCTCACCTGTCCCACACAATTGTCGGTGCTATACTGAACGTTTGTAATGGAGAAGTGTCCAAGGTGAGAGGTTGTGAAAGGTGATTAAGTCAAAATTGTGAAAGCATGTTTTAATTCTTTCGTGGAAATTGTCGGCTCGAATGTTCAAAATTAGTGTCGGTCTCAGGGCATCGCTATAGCCGAAGCTATAAACCATTGGAAGATACCCCACGGGGCTTGAAAATTTTATGGTTAAAAGCGGTTTATCGTTATATCAGGAATCGTTATAAGCGGGCTTCACTATCATTGGATTAAATGGGGCAAAAACGGGACCGTAATATTTTCATCGTTATAAGCGGATTATCGTTATATCAGGTATCGTTATAAGTGGACTCCACTGTACTTGGGATTTATTTTACAGATAATGCTGCCAGACACGTGAAAAAGATACAATACTAACAAACTAAGGTTGTAAATAAAAACAGATAACTTACTTCTGGTTTCCAGTTTAAAGGAATTTTTGTGTTCCCGTCGACGTTAATTTGTCTCATGCAGCCTAAAAATCCGGGCGAGCCAGGGACTCCACCCCCGATTAAGGTATAGGCGCCGGTAAGAAATGTCAACAAGCGTACAGTCTTCATAGGGCGTCCATCAACACTCAAAATCAGAGAATTCTCCGCTAAAGTTAGGACGACAGAGTGCCATCTTCCATCGTTCCATGTTTCGGCAAAATTGTCCAGAACTATGCGTGAAACTTCCTTCGAAGATAATTCTACTTTGACCTTCCCCGATTCCAAGAACGCCTGAATAAATCACAATTATTTTAAGCTTGCCACTTGTGTCCTTGTTAATGACGAAGTTACCTTAACAAAGCCATCGGATGTAAACTTGTGGTGCGTCAGAAGTCCATTCGCTTCGTATGTGCGAAATGCTAGAGAGATATTCAGTAGTTTGGTACCTTCGTAACTCGGCAACCGTGCGTAAGAACTGGCCGTAAGGAACGTAATTGGAATAATCTGCTCCGTCTAGGATTGAAAAGAAAAAATACGTAAGTAGAAAAGCGTCAGTAAAATGTCATTGTAGATTTAACTTAAATAACCAAATAAACAAGAGAAGAAGCTTACTGTACAAGAACCGGAGGCTTTTATTGCTTTAAAGATCCAATGATCCTCGTGGGCTGAATCTTTCACAGCTCGGATGACATTCGTGCCATTAATAAAGAAGTTTTCCATGCACCCAGTGAAATTCTGTGTGGTCAACATGCCTTCTTCGAAAGTTGGCGAGCCGCCTATGAGCAACTCTCGATCCAAGTCTAGCTGAGCGTAGTCGCCTTTGATTTTGTCTTTGATCATGACTCGATCCACGGTGAAAATCACGTCCCGGCGATTCCGTACAATCATGACGTCATGCCACAAATTGTCGTCCAGTAAACTGCCCACCGTCATACTCGTCATCAATCCAGAGCCTATAACAAAAACATTACTCTGATAAACATTATTCAATGCAGTCAAACAGAAACTTTCAGACCAATACTTCAACCAACAAAGGTGATCAAAGATCATAGCTAAAGCATTAAGGAAATTAATGTACCGATATTTAAGTTTAACACTAGTCGATTCTGGATCAGCTGTAACGCCAAGTAATCTCCTTGGGTGCCGCGGCTGTAGAGCAGCAATCCATCAGCTTTGTTCGTACGGAAGCGGAAGTTCAATTTGTCTCTTCGGGAGGAGACAGGGACCTGGGTGAGATTTTTTGTCACCAAAGCATTTCCTCCAAAGTGAAGAACGTCCGCAACTACATAAAAAGAAACTCACTTAGTGACTCTTGTCTTAAAAGCTACAATTATTTTCTCTTACCGTAAGTGCAGCCGTAAAGCTCCAACTTTAAAGAAATACGATCGTGCCATCTTGTTGGATTGATCCGAATCCACTGAGCTATAATAGGCGTTTCGAAGTTAATACGGCGAATCCTCTCTGCGTCATCGTTCCCTCTGAACATCTTTTAAGAGAAGGAAACAATGAGAAAAACACGCCCGAGCAGAATTTGAAAATAAGATGTCGAGCAAACAGTGAAAATATGCAGTTCGTCTCAAGGCAATCTAAAATTGTGAAAAAGCGGCTAAAATAGTCCTGGAATCTGACAGAAACAATGTCAAAGACTACAAAATCGTGTTTTACGCACCATGCCAAGTCTCTATAATAACGAAACACCAAGATCCTTGTAAACAAATCGTGCGAATAATTCTAACGCCAACGTCTCCTTGTCATGATTATCAACTGAGAACAGGCAATGAGCTAAAAGAAAATAAATCCCATAAGACACCGCAAGCAAGCCAATGGCTAACCTCTGCTTCCCCAGTCGAATCCTTCCGAGTAGACAAAGCTTCCCCATCATCCGAGTAATGCAAGTAAAACTCCGACACATAAAAAGTGGAACCTGACAACCCTTTGATGTGCATTGCTTTGATTAAACTACGTTTCTGGAGTCCAATCGTCAACTGCTGGTAATAATTGTTGAGGGCCGCAACCCAAGCCCCAGTTCCTAGAGTTATTGAAACCACCACCAGAGTATTCAGCAATTAGCAAAGCAATTTCAGGTCGATTCATCTAAGAATTTGCACACCTACTTTTTTTTTCAACAAACCACCCGTAAAACTAGACTCAATCACTCATTTCAGATCACTCCTTTAGAATTGAAATAAATTCAAAACTAACATGAAGACTGCCGCCGTAACCCAGAAGAAATTGAGCACATAGAATGAAAAATGCAAACACCACCTCCTTCCTGCCCCTTCACCAATTACAACCACATACCATTTAGAATTTAAAGAGTGCTTTATTATTCTAACTTGGTGCACACAATGAATTCAAGAAAAACATTAAAATACAATACCTTAACGCTACCATCGACTTCTTTATAGTCCGCGTAATCCAAACCGTTGGACCCGTAAGAAATCGCGTACTCCATGACAAACTCTCTAGGCGAATTCTTGCCCAGAGTCGCAATTCCGGTCAAGTTTTTCAATTCGCCCAGATCCAGGATTAAGTATTGTTGGAAATCCGAGTTTTGGGCCGTCCAAATGCCGTTTGCTAATTCATTTCGCATTTGAAATCATTTATTTCTCCATTACTATTTAATCCTAATTTTGTCATATCAGTAATTTTTACTTGACAATACACAGTAATTAGTAAGAGGCAGTGAGGAGTTAGTGCTTCGTTACAAAAAATGTAACGCACATAATAAAACCCTACATAATGAACCGAACAGAACGAACGACAAAGAAACAGGAAAAGAAACACAAGAACATTAATAAAAAGACAAACACCGAAACTTAGTTTTAATGTTATATTAATAGTAGTAGTGAAATTCAGGGGAAATTTTAGGGAAATTGGAGCGAGAATTAGGGAGAAGGGGAGCGCTTCGGCTTTTCTTCACTCCGCAGTATTTTCTCAGCTAACATATCTTGACATTCGGTAATTAACGGCTGAGCGCTGGATAATATTTCGTCCATCGAAACTACGCTAAAGAAAACTGAGTTTCCTTCTAATTCCTTCTGTTTCTTGTTAGGGAGAGCTACTGTTGCACAATGATGGTCATCCAACAGAGTTTCTTCAAAACGCCACGCCGCAATCACATGATCTACCATCAACGTCGTGTTCGTCGTAATTTTGTTTATTTCGACATCACTACCCGCGGTGAAACTAAGTCTCTGCAAATCAAAACCAATGCCTATGCCTACTGCTTTAACGTAACTTTCTTTTAAGCTCCAGTGTCGGAAAAAAGAGCGTAACTGGTTCGTCGCCGGACCTCGTTTGATGGTATTCCATTCGTGGGAAGTAAACTGCCGGCGTAAAGTGTGAAAGAATTCTTCGAGGCGTGTTACTCGGCTTAGGTCAAACTCCATAACATCAATTCCTATGCTGGAATCATTCGTTCCGGCTAACACGACCCACTGGCCCTGATGGGACACATTGAAGTCTACGGGATCAACGTGACTGAGATGAGTGGGTGGGAGCCAGAAAGGTCGGCCGTGGTTTGAACGGGCTAAATTCACTTGCGACCACGATAGGCCTGTAGCTTGGCATAAATAGTGTCGCATTAACAACCGTCCTGCTAGAGAAGCTTTGGCGTCGCGTTGAAACATAAACTGGCTGATTCTCTGCCTTTCCTCGCTTTGAATACACTGAAGAGCGAAAGACAATTGGCTCAAACTTGGCTGCCACGTGGCGGAGCGAAAAGCCCAACGAACTTCAGCCATTTTTATTATTTTTCTAGTGAAGAAGAACGTCTGAAAAGTGCAACAAGAAAGGATGTGTCAGGCAGTGGCGTAACCAGGATTTCATTTCGGGGGGGGGGGGGGGGGTTTGGGGGGGGGTTTTCATATGCAATTTTTTTGGACACTTGGTCATTCTCCTATCTTCCCCATTATAAAATCAAAATTTCGGGGGGAGGGGGGGGGGGGGTTCGGACCCCCCAAACCCCCCCTAAATACGCCCCTGGTGTCAGGCTTTAGTTGGGGTATTAACTGAACTAGGAAAACCAGGGCAGCCAAGTTTAGACTAAATGTATGATACAAGCCTAGGACTCAAAGCGTCAAGAAAATGTGTTAGTTACCAGTACTACGGGGGTATTTTGTATTAGTATATATTTAGATACTGTTATAGTAAAATCCAAGGCACGTTCATAAAAATAGTACGTCGAAAGGAAGACCGTAGGCTCGTACATACTAGATTTTTATGGACGTCGCCATGGATGGTAATGGATCATAGAAATATGACTAAGAATCTGCACGTAACGCACATACAGATGTGGTAGAGTATGTGATAGTGATTTGTATATTGGCTTTTAAGGTGTTCATGCCCACTTTCTGATATCTTATTGCGTATCTCTAGTCAAATACCTGTCATGCGTGCATTTTCGGGTCCTCTATCACGCATAGAACTTGTGGCTTTTAGAACAGTACCCCCTTGGGCAATCAGAGCATCATTGCACTCATCACCTAAAAAAATACACGGAAAATTAATTAGTATATCTGTATCCGGTATGAAGTTGTATGCAAATCGAACCCAACCCAGGCAATTCGTTGTTTCAACACAAAGATGTAACGAATTCTATACGATAACTTACCTGCATTCACAGCGACGCAGAGAAAAATTACAGTAACTACAGATCTATGCATTTCCAAGAGTTTGCAAGTCTAACAAAACATATTTGATTAAAGAAGACAAAAAAAGACACGCTCATATCCTGTACTCCGCCCTTTTGACTGTTTCTATAGCATCCGCATGGAGCAGCAGTTGCAGGCAACGGACAAAATTGGACGCCTCCTACGCGGGTAATTTAAATGCAAAGCGAAGGCCATGCGTGACATGCAGGAAAATTACGCGAAAAAATTTGTACTTAAAAAATCTGTCCGCGCTACAAAAGCTTAGCAGACGAGGAGCTATAAAACAAATTTTTATTACAGTAAAGATAAGGTCCGCTTTGTTTAACATTTTCAGGGAAGTACAAATGTATTTTTTATCTACTGTACAGTACTCGGCACATAAAACGACCCAAACAAACTGTCCTATTGCTAACGTCCCACGCCACTGGAAGGAAGCGTTGTTGCGGGTCACAAAGGTTTGGAAGACGCAAACACCGCTCGCAACAACTGCCGGGCCGTCAGGCACCCGACGGTTTGTTTGGATCGTTTTTTTTACGAGTACTGTAAAGTACTGGGCAAAAAAAGACCTCTGTGAATTGGCAAGTACTTTTTTTTCTCAGTATTATACAGTACCCGTAAAAAAAAGGACTCGAACAAACCGTCGGGTGCCCTAACGACCCGGCAGTTGCGCGAGCGGTGTCCCTCTTCTGTCTTTTCCGAACACTTGTGCCCCGCAACAAAGCTTCCTCCCACTGGCGCGGGAGGTAACCTCCTAACCCCCTTGCCACGCCCCTTGTTCTCTGAGCTTCATTAATGAAAAGGCTTGTAAACTTTTTGGAAGTTTAGAAAATATTATAATAAGAAATTCTCATCCAAAGTTTATGACTTTAACTTTTATAAATGTATTTCTACTACCAAAAGATATGTTATACGCCGAAACAATTGAACGAGGAATTGTAATAGAAATTTACTGTCAGGGGAAATCGAAAATTATGCATCTGTAGAATATAATGGTTTGCTTCCTTTGAATACAAATAATCCAAAAGCGGAGTGAATGAATAGTTAAATTTCGCATTCCAAAAATTCTAGCTCTTTTCTCAACAGCATTCCACGCTCTCCAGCTTTAATACACCAAAACCAAGCGCCTTCTTTATTACCCCAATCGAACAGCAAACGGGCGTATTCGCAATAAATGTTGATCAATAGCACCTCTGCAATGTAATCCCAAATAATTAGCACGAGATAAACATTTACAATGAGTTTATTATTACTAATGCCTTACCGTTCTGTTCACTCTTCGACAAAAATCCAGCTTCTTCGCACGCTAAAGAAAACAACGCCGCTCTACTGTATTGCCTTTGGGCTATGCACAGTTCTAAAACTTTGACAAATTGGCCCAATGAAAGCAGCACCAAAATTGCCATTACCTAAAAGAAAAATAAGTTAACAAACAGCAGACATTTAACACAAACAAAGAAAAAATAAGTAAGTAAAAGGGAATGGACTCTTAACAAGCAAAGCAACGTTGACAAAAAAAATGCTAGTTGTTTTCTTACTGATTGCTTTTGGGAAACGAGATTATCTGTCCAACGCTTATAGATGTCCATTGCAGTGCTGGGAGTAAGACTCAATTTTGCTACGATCGCAGCATCCTCCCACTGTCCGTACGTTTGCAAGTAACGACAAGCGTCCGACACTTTATCAGTCAGGCAAAGCAGTTCCGCTCCTGAAAATGGCATGTAATCAGTTTAAAATTACCACGCACCTAGATTCCACTACAATACCTTCCCACACTTTCCCGGCAGCAATTAAGTTAGTAGCCACAAGTTTCACACTGCTATGCACACTTGGACATGGCTGCAACGCAGATACTAAACACGCACTACAAGGATATTTCTCATCTAGTATTTAATGTATATAAGAAAAACTAAACAAAATAAATTCAGTAAATTATTTTCGCATTGCTATTCGTCAGGAGTAAACTGATAAATAGCAATAAAAAGTTATAAAAAGTAAGAGTAAATGAAGTAGTAAAATAATATAAAATAAGGAAAGCAGAATTGAGAATCTCATTATTACAGTAAATGGTCCGCATAAAACTGTTCATGGTCGTTATCCGTATGCAGTAACAGGGAAGCAGCTTTCTCCTTATCACCCAATAAAAGGAAAGTTCGTGCTAATTGTCGCGTTTGCTCATACGTTCGCTTTTTCGTCTCTTGCAATACAGCGTGGTCCATTTGTAAACGCTAAGAACATAATGTCATTTACAAAATGACATTCTACGTTAGTTCACATTAAAAATCACATGTTTCTGTGTCGTCGAAACTTACCCTATAGTTTTCAGCATCGCACAGAATGTCGTAACACGTGTCCAGTTCTTCTACATTTTCATGATTCTCATTCCGGTAATGATTCAGGTAATACATTGCTACGGTCCAGAAATCAATTTCCTCCACACAACCCATTAATTTTGCGACGAACAAACATCGACGGACAGTGCTCAAGGAATGACTCTCGGTTAAACTCTGTTTTACGTTCGCCGAAATAAACTTGAGTTGCTCAGCAGTACCTAACACGGTTAGAATTTATGTGAAAATAGCCTGAGAAGTAAAAAAACACCGTACTTTCATCTAAGAAGACAAATAAAGCAGGCTCGAGAGAGTAACATGGCAACCAAGATTGATTTTGTAGAAAAGATTGTAGCAGAAGCGGTTGAGTGCTTTCAAGGAGCCATGGACATGTAAAAATGTCTTCTGTGATGCAATTTTCGACCCAGGGAATGCTTTTCTTCTTTAAGCTGCAGTCCATAACGCGTAGCGAACCGTCATCGCACGCTAAGACAGGGCGATCAGACGCAACCCAGTCAGCGTCTACCACTCGCACGTTTTCTCGTGGGTAGCGAAAGTGTCCTAGCCTTTCTACCTAAAATTTTATCACAAAAACATTAGATAAGAGAAAATAATTTTTAGTACTAAACACTTCTAAAAAGAAACAGTAAACGACATTACCTCTTTAATATCCCACACTTCTACGCCATCGGTATGCAACAAAAGGACTTTCATGTTGCCCCGCCCAGGAGCGAAGCGGATTTTACGGACTGGGCATTTGCAAGAAGGAAGGGCACGACAAGTTTTGGTTTTCAATTCCCATAACGCTAACTGACCTTCATCATCACCCAATACGAGCTGATCTCCTTTCCAAGCAATAGCGGCGACATTCTACAGTAGGCAAAATAAATACATCAAACAAAAGCGTTACCAACTGTGAAAAGGAGAAGAAAATTATTGAAAAATCAACGGTGAATAAAATGTTCTTGAAAAAGATATATTTTTACTTGTAACTTGGCTTGAGGATTCAAACGCTGTCCGTCTTTGACGACGCTTCCTTCAATGGCGATATGGTATAACTGGCCACTAGTATCGCTAAACACGACATGTTCACGGGAAAGTGCGTTTAACTTTTCTTCGGGAGAGCTGATAGACAAATCTGGCAGAAATCCATCTGAATTAGTTTCGCTAGTTTACGTATACAACATATGAAATAGATGAAGGATAAAAACCGAATAAAGGATTACTCGTATCTCCGCGATGTTCGTCTTTCTTGCTTTTAGGTCCAGGCGACCATTCCTAAAAACAAAAACTATTGAATACTTACAAAGAAGACACTAAAAGGCAAACCAAGGCAGTGATGCTGGGAAACTTCACGGGCATTTTGCGCAATAAATGGAGTGTCCGTAAATCCCATAACTCAAATGGTGAATCTCTTAGTGCGACAATGAAGTATTGCCTAGCAAACAACTTAACATTAGCATTTAATTGCAAAATGCTAAAACATTCACAATTCATTACAAAAATTGACTCGCTAAAAATTGACAAATTGTTTTCACCTTAAAGGGGATGCTTTCAACACATCAATCGGCGGTTCTTCCCCATTTTCAGGTCTCACGACGGTAACTCGTCCTGTACGAGAGTCTGTCAACGAGATTTCGTTGCGTACCAAATTCTGCGCTCCGCTTGTGACGGAATGAGCGTAGCTGAGAAACGACACTAAGCTAACCCACTCAATTCCCCTAACACATGTACACATTATATTGAGTTATACGATCATAATCAAGAAGAATTGCCGCATAGAGCTAAGCGCACAGAGATATATGAATAAATAGCTGTTTACTTGACAGGATAATTATGCGAAGCTAATTCGAGTTCCATTTGCCCACTTGCCGCATTGTAGACTTGCACCGTACCCGATTGGCAGCCAATAGCTAGTAAAGGGACGTGTTCTAAACGGTTTTTGAAGGTTAAGGGCGGGCACATGCGAATCACCGAAGGTATCGATTGAATACCGGACCAAATACCCGACAAATAAAACCTCAGCTGAGGAATCTGTAACAAGAGAAAGTAACTTAGAACCGAAAATCATAAATGAAATTATACTGTAGTAGGAAAATTTAGTATACGCAAATAAAATATAACAAAAGTAGATGTGAGCCAAATACCGAAACTGAAAAATAAAACCCCCGTAAGAAACGAAGGTTTTTGGTTGCACGTAAGGAAAAAATTGAAAGACCTTCACATTAACCCAGCTCCTGCTAGTTGCTGGTAAGAGATCCGTCAAAGATGCAAGTGTACCAGTCATGAGCCCATCTTCGACACTTGCTAAATCGTACAAATTGACTCTGCCATCCATAAGATACAAAGCTAAACAAAATGTCGAAAATAATCGCCTTAGTTCTTGCTTTAATAACACCTGTGGTGGTAATACCCAATTTTCGTTCCGAAATAGGATGGACAACACAGCCAAGAATCCGATTCCTGTTCAAACGTATGGAATCACTTTGGCACTTTTGCTCGTAAGACACTTCAATGCCAAAACCTGCCCCGGAAAGACCAAACTGGCCCTCAGGTCCTATAATCCCAACACGCATAAGCGTTTGAAAAAAGACAAAGAAAAGTCTTGTAACACACAGGGTTCTATTTTGTATCACTACCTGGAGTATTAGGAGTAGAACCTTCTAAAGGGGTGAAAGGAGCCATACTGTATCCTGTTCCTCTTCGGTACCTAAAAGTTACAGCTCCCGATTCGTGGAATGTGTAAAGTGCATCACGTTGTTTACAAGACATTATCTGAATTGAATAATAACATTAAGTTTTCGTAGCGAAACATTAATAAATGATTTACTTGAACAAAAGGAGACCCAGCTTTATCCATGGGCAAAATGCCTACAGTGCGCTGTAACTGCAAATCCAATATGAGAACTTCTTTCGGATACACCAACATCAAATAATGTTTAATATTGCGATGATAGCAAATTTGTGAGCATTCGCCTAGGATGACGCTATCTTCCAGCCTAACAGCAAATATATTATCAGTAAATTCACGTGAAAGAAACTTTTAATCATGTTCGGTCAAACTCGTAATAAAATGGAAAGACTCATGACTGAGAAAACTTCATTCGTAAAAGGAAGCTTTAAAACGTATTCTTGAACAATCTGAATTATTTTTGTAAAAAATTGAAAGTGCGATTGTTACCGAATATGCCTATGTGGAAAGGCGTACATTTAGGTCAAAATACGACGAAGTGTCAAACGTAAAGAGAATTTCAGATATTTCGTTATATTTTTACTTTGGTGTGCTTTCCCCAATGACTAGTTCTTTCATAAGTCTTCTTAAACGATCTCTGGTGCGGCTACTTTCGTCAACACTGGATAAAGACGCATTGGTGCTAACAGCATTCGCTTGAGGACTCGCACCAGACGGCGTAATAATACAGAATTTGCGACCATTTGACATCGGAGCTTTGTCCAAGCTAAAATCGTTGACGAACAAAATGCACTTCTCGGACAGCACTGCGGAAAACATTTAAAAAGAAACTTTTACTGTATCCACACTTACGATGAACGACGGAAAAAAATTCGAAAGAAGAATACGAAAAAAATCAGAAAACTCATGTACTGGCCAAGTGTCTGGGGCGGAATGGATCAAAATCAAACCCCAATAACATTTCTTCATAGGTTTTCTTCCATAGCTTGGTACCAGCTAATGCATCCCATACAACCAAATGACTAGGAGGGTGAATGACTGCCAAATAACGCTCTGCGTGATCCCATCCTTTTACCCACGCCATATCTAATGTAGAAAACTTCAGTAGGCATGTTCTACCTTATGCTAAGCCAATTCTATATAATTCAAGCTTTGAAAAGAACCTTGAATAGGCTGATTATTTTCTTGCATGACCGAAAGAGCTTCGCCTGTTCCAACATTCCAGATTGTTATTTGTCCGGCACTGTCAGCAGCAGCCAGAATAAGTGCTGGAACACATAAACGCGTTAATTCAAAGCTTGAAACGGACTGTCTTGAGGGCGGAGGAGTGTTCAGGTCTGTATTAATTGTTGTCCAGGACCATTTGATCTGTGGGGAGAAAGTCCGATTAATACATCTGCTTTTATTTTGTCGGTATATTTTTTTCGTTCCACGGCTTCTTACTTTCGTAATAGGGCTTGTGTGTTTGCTAAGAGTTTGGACAACTTGAACGGTGCCAGGATTTAAGATAACCACACTCGAATTGGAACCATATGCAATCAACCCATGTGGGCCCCTAATTTAATAGAAACGAATAAAGGATACTGAAAAAAAAGAATTATGCTTAGTAAAGGATGATATAGAATTTTACCAATCGAGTGCTCCTTTGTTTTTCACGTTTCCAGGACCAACAACTATACGAGTTGGAATGGAAGGCAGGATAAATTGAAGATTTGCGTTGGAAGCTTCAGAATTTCCTGGTCGTCCTTCAGATCGTTCTTCTATTACGTTATTGGTGTCTGTACCCTTTTTGAAGTCTTCTGATGCCATAGTAACTGTGATGTTGTTGGAGAATTTGATAGAGAACAAGGACAAATTTACTCCCTTTTACTGGATTTTTTTATTATTATTTTTTTTACGGAGTAACACACTAATTTTGCGATACTCCCACTTGTTCGTTTCAAAACACTCCACGTTTGAATCGAGAGCACAGAGGAGGGGCTAAGGGTGGGGTTAATATCACATTTACGTACTGTACGTATACGAATATTGCCTGCGCATTTACCCAAGAATATACCTACGAATTAAGTGAGTTCGCTATTGGTGGGATGGGCTGTTTCATTTGTTATTGTTGTTGCCGCTATCATCTTAAATATATTAGCTTGTTTTTTTCTTGGGGAAAAATATAGTTGAGCTTCGTGATAATTTATGAATAATAAAAAATGAGATTAACGAAGGGTTTGTTTGGTAGAAAGGGACATTATCTAAATATAGACATATAGACAACGTTGGGAAGTCCAACCTCTTGGTATACGTCAACTTGTTTGTGTAAACCGATTTGAAGCAAGTTGTGTGGGACAAGCACAGAGTAGACAGAGGGAACATGGAGACTCTCCCTTATGGAACTTCTGTGACCACTTTTCGAAGCCGCAGGCTAGTCCCCTGAGAGAAGGAGGTTGGATTAAATGCTCGGCCAACGCCTTTCTCACAGCGGGAAACTTGAAGAGCGAGGTTCAAACGGATATCGATACCTATGCTTTTGAATCGATATCTTCAAAAGCTACTTTCCGAATCGCCGAATCGATAATTGTTTCATGGGATCAGTATTAAAATTCACTTTGTTAATAATCGATGTGTTACAAGAACGATAACAATCTTGAAGGACTTCGACTGACTACGTGACTGACAACCAATCAGAACTTTGTTCCACTCCATGCATTTGTTCCGCTTCTAATAGCTCCTCCTTTTCAAAATTTATCTGCTCACGCTTCCTCATACAGGCACACTCCCTCTGTCTACTCTGTGGGGACAAGACAACCCATTGGGTTAACTTGCTCCACTCGCCCTGTTCATGTAAACCACGCTTAAGGGAAAAGTTTAGATTCTTCAAGCCTTGGTGTATCTATTCAAAAGATACAAGAAAACTGTCATCTATAAACATTTATCGTTTCAATACTTATTTACCCTTACCGCGTGAAGGCGACAACGGGCTGAGCGTATATAACTTGCTATTCTACAGCAACTTTCGTATGGCCCAAATTTTATACGTCGAAGTTGAAAGTTATCCACGGTAAGTCTCATCACACAGGACAACTTACGAAGCATTAGCAGTTAACTGCTACGGAAATTAATAGCAATCCTTTTCGTAAATAAAAAAATCATTTATTTTAAAGAATAAAAGCTGTTCAAAGCTTGTGAAACTATTTATTTTTCGCCTATCCCAATTGTAATGATAACAGTATGTTCGCAGAAATCCTTCTCGGCAACTACTGCGCGCATCTCTACCTAATCGATAAAAAATAGAAAACAAGTGCAGCAAAAGGGACCACACATTTTATGATACTGTATTTGGACTCTCATCAGGACTTCTGCCAGTCCGGAACAAAGATTTTTACCTGGCTAAGTACAGTACAATTAGTAAGGCTGAAGGTTTGACACCTAGTTTTTTTTCTTTGATAGTCTAGTACTGTACAAGTGCTTCGTGAAGAAATGCAAGAAATCAAGAAATGCAAATATTTAGGAAGAATTCTGTTAAATTCTACTCTTCGATATTTAAGTTAACTCAAAAATGAATAAAAAGAATTTAAAATAAAGTTAAATTAAATAAATTTTAATTAAAATAAAGAATAAATAAAAAAAATTATCTCAAAGATATAGCGTAAGATATAAAGTGTTACCGATTAAGGACTTCTTTACGTGGTCGAAATTGCGTTTCCTAATGTCAATTGGCTAAGTTGTGGCATTGGTCATTTAAAGAATAGACAACAATGGGAAAATGAGTCTGAATAGCATCCCATAGTTTTCTAACTGAAAAGTCGATGTGTTTTATTTCCAAATAAAAAGAACGCGTACATTTTACAACGTTTGTACAGCTTATTCGCTTTAAGTTAAAAAGGACATATGCATTTGATTAATAATTATCATCATGTGTGAAATCTGAAATACACTGTATTCCAAGCTCCTTGAGAGCTTTGGCTCGTTCCCTTTCCAATTGCTGTTTCGATTCCTGCTCCACCCTCTGGGCTTCAAGGATTTCTTCGATAGAAACTTCCTCCAAAGGTAATTCACGTTCTTTCTCAAGGTCCTAAAACACACATAAGTCAGAAAATCTCGAACAGTTTACAGGAACTTACAATTTCGCCAAGCAAGACAACGTTCTCTCCACGGACAAGGAAAACACCACGGGGAATATCACCATACTGCTTTCCTACGTGAATACGTTCTATAGTCCTATGCAGAACAAGATTGGCAAATTGATCAACACTACGCAAGTAGCCAATCAAAGTTCTCCCGTCCCTGAGGTTTACCATCATTTTCTCTACAACACCAAGCCCAAGAGAAAACAATTACACGAAAGATCTTGTAAATTAGAGGCATTACTGTCAAGGTCTTCAATCAAAGTAGCAGTTCCAGGCAAAGGCGTTACATGGTTCATTTTTCACCAATTTAATTCAACTTAAGCTACGCACGTGTGATTTGTTTTGCATCTAGACAACAAACTTTGATATCGATAACAAACGATTTTCGATTGCTGACGGTGTTATAGACCGATCATTTACCTTTTACATTTTAGATAGCGAAAGTATAAATTGACACAGCGAAAAGAAATTATAATAAAGATACACATCTTTATAACAAGACCTAATGTATGACAATCACCGATTGTCCAAAACCACCATCTTGGAAAAATTGTCCGTCGCCATGATTGGCCCACCACAGTGGCGTATCCAGGGGGGGTCAGGGTGTCTGGACCCCCCCCCCCCCCGAAATTTTTATTTTATAATGGGGAAGATAGGGAAATGACCAAATGTCCAAAAAAAGTGCATATGAAGACCCCCCAAGACTCCCCCCCCCCCGAAATGAAATCCTGGATACGCCACTGGGTGACAGTAGGCCTATTTGTATAGGTATAGTATATGCGGAATCAGACACATGTATCTTTACCCAACGTGAGGACTTGCGGAAAACTGATTCATAAATAAATAAGGGGGGAATATATTTTCCATAAAAACGACTTAATAAAAAGCGTTTTGGTATCGTTAAACGTGAGGGACAGTTTTCTCCATTAGGAGCATTATTCGCGTTAAAAGCTGAATATCCAATCTCACCGAGTTTCACAAGTAGGCTACGACGAACTTTTTGACTAATATGTACAGTACTCGGCAAAAAAAACGGGCCATACAAACTTCCCTATGCTACCGCCACGGCAGTTGCGCGAGCGGTGTCCCACTTTTTCGTCTTTCGAACGTTTTTGACCCGCAAGGCTTCCTCCCCCAGTGGCGTGGGACGCTAGCATAGGGCGGTTTGTTGGGCCCGATTTTTTTACGAGTACTGCACAGTACATTAAATTATACATTAAATTGCCGTACAGAACCTAGTTGTAAAACGGAAAAAATAACTTCGACGTTCTCCGTACACGAAGTTTGTTGCTTGAGCATAAGGAAGACTGGTTAAATATCAATACATGCATATTCAAAAACACAATTGCCATCAAGGCCGTACCCAAGGGGGGTGCGGTCTATGGTCTAATCCCCCCTCCCCCGATTTTTTTTTTGGAATGGCGAACATGGGAAAATGCGCAAATGTCAAAAAAAAATGCATAGACTACCAAAGCCGCCCCGAAACTTTCAAATCCCCCTCCGAACCAAAATCCTGGGTGCGGCCCTGCCGAGCTGTACAATACGTAATAGAAGTTTCCAAAAAATCTTTCTTCTTCGTAGGGAGCCTGCTTGAAGGACCTCTGTAGGGCATTTTGTCTTGAAATACCTGTTTCTGGAGTCTTTCAATAAGTATTGGGTGCACTTGCCCACGTCACCATAGTTGAAATCTGTTGATTTTAGGAGAGGCGACTCTATACGAAGCGATCATGTAATGTCATTATGTCCAACCTGTAGTGCCGAATGACGCCTGCAACTCTTCATAAGGACTTCGTACCAACCGTTAGTAGCTACTCGGGGCCTCATTACTTCAGTCGCAACGCACAAGGACGTAGCTAGGGATTTTCGAATGGTAAGCAAACCCTTTGTTAGTGCCTATCCAACTTATTCTTATGGATAAAAGAACTACATTGATTCTTTTTTTTGCCGCTTAACGACGTCCGTCTTTACATGGGTCAAAATTATGAACTTATTCCTGAGCACCAATCTCAAGACACTGACACTGTGGAGCAGAGCAAGACCAGTAAGTCGTGCTTTTCGTAATGTTTCGTTAGCAACTACAAATGCTGTGATGGGCACTGAATAAATACTCGACGGTCGCAATGCTTAAAGAGTGTTGCTATAACTCTTAAAACACTGACAGTTGCCTGGTAGTAATCGCCGCTACTGGATGACAACGAAGTGTTGACAATTTCCATTGGTGCTTGGTCTAGCCTAACTTTCTTTCAATTAAACTGCCACGAAAAAACTTGGTTTCCAAAATCATTGCAAACAGGTCCATACCTAGGATTTCTAGGAGTTTCGGTGGGTTTCTGGGAGTTTCGGTGTGGTGAGGTGGAATATGCAATTTCGGGGGGCATTCGGGCATTCTCCCATGCTACATATTTGTAAAAAATCGAGTGGGGGAGGGAGGGGGTGGTAAAGCCCCCAACCCCCGTCGGTACGGTGGTGATCGAGAGCAAATTTTATCGGGTTGAATGTGTGCAAATAGGTACAGTACAATTTGCCTTCTTGTCGCAAATCTGGATCAAGCATCTTCACCTTTGCAGGGATCGCATGGGCGAGCCATCTACTAGCTTGGTTTGTATTTCGGAAATAACGGGTGTAAAAAAGGAGGAAGAAAGTTATGTGTTTACTAATAAGTCTCCGGATCTCATATGGTAGCTCTATTCTTTTCTTGTCAGCAGTCGCAAATGCGGTGCATACAATTTTCCGTAAACACTGCACCTGCTATTCTTATAACTTCGGAGTGAAGTTCAAAAATGTTAGACAGCTTTAGCTCACGTAATTGTTAAAACACCTATTACAGCGGCAGCTTCGTCAGATCCTTCAATCAAACAAAATACTGACCACCAGTGCCGTATTTTCCAAAAGGCAAACCGAGGCCATGGCCTAGACTCTAGGCCTATGCCAATCTGGGGTCTACTCTCAACTTGGTTTTCCGACGGTCCCTGAGAAAGTCTAGCAAACAATATCTAGCAAGAATTGACACCGTAAAAGATCGCTTGGGCACGAAAAGTAAATAGATAATAATATAAAAACTATATTTATAAATATTATTATGATAACGAATATTGACTGAACTACTCGCGAATTTTTCTTTCTAGAATCATTTTTGTGGTTTTCTCCGTATCAAACCGTGAAAAGTCGAAAATTGCTTATTAAGTACAACTAAGCAAAAATTGTTGGAGTATGGGGGTGACTACTGTAACGTAGCGATTTAACGGCCGAGGATACGAATTGATATTACGTTTATTAAGATCGGAGAGGGCTACATAGTAAGTGAAGGGAAGGAGTTGTTAGTAAGGCGAACTAAGTCCAGGTAGGCCTACCCTCCTAAGAGGATGAACCAGCCCGGACTGAGCTATTGATGGTGAGTAGAGGGGGGCATTTATACAAAGTTTAGGGGTCACGGATAGTGTGAATAACAAGTGTCAGGTACAGTACAGTTGACGTGACACTTGTAGAAAACAGGACAATAAGGAAGTTATAGTAAGGGGGCACATTTTCACATCACATTACTCCCTTCCTTCGGAAAAAGATGCGTCCTCGCATCCACGTTAACACGACCAAATTAACAGGATACGGCTGGCAGCAAACTGCAGACGGATCACACGAAGTTGGGGATTCCTGTAAATGAAATAGAACAACCTTTTGCAAGAAAGATATTTTGTTAGCAATTCGTGAAGTGAAAAAGAACTTGACACGCTTATGGTAGATTCGTACTCCGACACATCGCCAGCAGTGAAGGAATGTTCCCGAAGGTCACCTTTTGCGGCGGAAAAATTGCCTCTCCTGGGCTCAAAAACAATTCAGGTCACAAGGCCTCTTCGGGCTTCAATCTTTTGCGACGCTTTTAATGCCTCCATGGGCTCTACAAATTCAATGTATTGGGTGCCTCTCCGGGCTTCAATATCAAGGTACGCCTAAGCGTTTTAATACTAGAGATCGTCGAATACGTGTTTCTTTTTTAGCTCATTACCCCAATTTGTGCATCAGAGTCTTGGCTCTGTGAAACAAAGACGTCTCGTTGTATGCAATGGAAAAACCCTATCCTAGGTTGCCGAAGTCAACACAACCACGCACAAAGCGAGGTCTAGGAGGGTAGGAGTGAAATGAATCGAAACTGCGTGCAAGCCTTTAAACAGCAAGAATTGAGAAAATTGTACGAAAGAAAAATTTAAGTTGGGTAGCGTAATCTCCTCAGAATGCAAGTTCGGAGGGCGTGTATGGCTCGAAACCGCTGCCGCCAGTGTAACGTAGCGAATTAACGGCCGAGGATACGAATTGATATTACGTTTATTGGTTCTACGAGGGGGCTACATAGTAAGAGAAGGGAAGGGGTTGTTAGTAAAGGTGAACTAAGCCCAGGTAGGCCTACCCTCCGAAGAGGAAGAACCAGCCCGGACTGAGCTATTGATGGTGAGTAGAGGGGGGCATTTATACAAAGTTTAGGGGTCACGGATAGTGTGAATAACAAGTGTCAGGTACGTATGACGTGACACTTGTAGAAAACAGGACAATAAGGAAGTTATAGTAAGGGGGCATATTGTCACATCACACTACTCCCAATAAATCTGTAACTGTCGTCTAGAAAATGAATAATGTACTGTACCTGCAAGAAAAATGGACTCACGGGGACTATGTTAGCGTACGGTTTTCAATTGCATGTATAAGGGACAGGTTTCTTAACTTGGAAACAGAAAGGGCAGGGTCGTCGCGACGAGGGAGGGGGGCACCCCCCAGTGGTTGGTAATAAAGACAAGTCGGTAAAATCTTGGTTATCGTCGGTAACACTTTGAAATCGAAAAGGTGTTTTCAAACACTATGTGAAGGACAAAGATTACTAAAATATTTCAACACTATAATTTTCGGTAATTTTTTTATTATAGTCCATTAGGTAAAATGCACCCCACCCCACCCAACATGGACCCCTTTCGAAGCCCCCCAAAGAAAGGGTGGAATACTCCTGTTGTTGACCGAATAGATCACATTGCCACCCATGAAAAACAACAACATAAGTCATAGATGAATGCTACTTCATCTTCACAGTAGACTTTCTGGGGCCGTTCTATACAGGGTGGCCCGAAAGTCCTATAACACCTGGGTTCTTTTGCCTGTAAAAAAAAAGTTGCATGAAAAAAAATCGGTGACGCCTGTTTAACATTCAGGACTCATCCCGGCATGTGACCGGGATAGTTACCATCTTGCGGACGCTTAGGGAACCGCAACAATGAAAAAAAAAGTCAAACCACTTTCGCTTGCAATTCTCAGTTTATTCAGAAAAATCGTATTTTATTGGTCTAAAACATCAGTATGAGATCCACCGTGATCCCTTCATAGGAGAATAGCATGTTTCAGCTCGTCGTTAATGTAACGACGAGCTGAAAAATGCTATTCGGGATGTCTTTGAAGAATTGACCACCAGAATGCTCAAAAACGCAAACCAGAGAACATGGCGTCGTTGTAACAAACATGACCGTTGAACATGGGGTTAATGTAACGAGAGCTGAAAAATGCT
This sequence comes from Triops cancriformis, assembly GCA_020615345.1. Classification (NCBI taxonomy): domain Eukaryota; kingdom Metazoa; phylum Arthropoda; class Branchiopoda; order Notostraca; family Triopsidae; genus Triops; species Triops cancriformis. The sequence continues at coordinate 50,729 of JAHZNP010000552.1, forward strand.
ATTCGGAACGTCTTTAAAGAATTGACCACCAGAATGCTCAAAAACGCAAACCAGAGAACATGGCGTCGTTGTAACGAACATGACCGTTGAACATGGCGTTAATGTAACGACGAGCTGAAAAATGCTATTCGGGACGTCTTTAAAGAAGTG
>JAHZNP010000553.1:0-50853 GCA_020615345.1 Triops cancriformis
GTCAAATCTGAGAATTAAATTCTAGAGATGAGCTATAAACCTACACTCACAAATTAAATGACAGGCCGAGTTCCCTTCGAAGCCAAGAGTTTCAGAAGCCAACAGAAGCAAAGTCAAGACTGCTACTTTCCACGCTGTCGCTCTCAGATGTTCCACGACCAGAGTACTTGGCACTTGTATAAAAGTGGACCACTATTACGAATTTTGTCCTCATGACCACGCCAAGGTCACTTTGACCTGAGAACAAACGCTTTACTAAATCGATTCGAAAAGGAAATTAAGAAAGACAAACCCTCACTTACCTAAGTCACACAGAAGTATTTTCTTAAACACCCGAAACTCAATCAGATCCAAATCACAGCTGCCAATCAAACACAAGCCTTCCGGCATATTTGCAATGTAACGCTCTAGTCAAAAGCCTACGGTATAATGAAATCTGCCGTTCACAAGGCTCAATGCACCGCCTATAACAGAGTAAGTTTACTCCCGACAAGAAAAGCTCAACAGTGCAACTAAATTGCACCTCGCTTGATTACAATGTTATACAGAAGAGCATACGTCTCGCCAGCAGTATCACAAGTATTCATGTTCATCTCAAAACTCTGCCACTCAAACACTTACCCACGTCCAACCTCTCCAACGGCACATGGGCGACTAAATTTCAGGAGGATCGAAAACACGCATCGCAGCACACCTAGCGGCCATCACGTGTAGCGCGCGGAATTCGAACAGTACTTCTTTCACTACCGGTCGAACTTTTTCACTTGAAACTGAAACATAGTTTCTTATGGAAAATAAGCCGGAAAACGGCTTCACCGCTTGGAAACCAAAGCAACTTGGGTTTCTTAACGAAGGTTAACTTGGGTTTCTAAACTGAAACTTGTCCAGCTTACTCGACAGGTCGCCTATCGTCTCGTTGTAAGTTACACTCCAACTTTTACATTTCTGTTTGCAGAAAAGTTCATGTTTAAAGTTCAATACATATCGTTACACCAAACGGCGGTAATAAAAAAATGACATGTATCAATATGCTAACCACAAAAAGGATTAAAGGTAAGGCCGCCATCCCTTGTATATTCGTACGAGCATTTGTGGATCCATGGCTCTTTGTACTAGTACACCTACCAAACCAGGAATAGACATGGACGTTTCATTTTCGATGCATTGCAACTTTTCTTGTAAACGCAGCAGGGCCCGCTGGGCAGAAGCATTCACTTCTTCGTCTAAACAACATACGTGGTAGGTTAACATTACGGGAGGAAAAAAGTTTTCATAGCGATACCTTTGTCCGGTAGGGAGTTTCCTATTCTGTTTTGCCCTGTACGCCAGACATACAACGGGTCGTAAATTAAAACTTCGACGAGAGTAGTGATCGAATCCCGATGTTTTTGGAAAACGTCCATGGTTGCTTGACAATATCTTCAAAACCATTGTTGTACATCAACTTCTTACTACCTCCATAAAAACATTGTGCTTACTTCATAAAAGCACCATTTACGATTCCAAAGCCCATGCCGTCCACAACATCCCGGGTAAGGCGAAACGGTACTGTTTCAGGAGTATTCAATAGCATACCTTGGTCAAAGGCTATGCCAAGGTCAATATGAATAACTTCAGCACTCTTCTTGTCAATGAGGATATTTTGAGAATGTCGGTCTCCAAGACCAATTATATAACCAGCCATGGATGCAGCCGCTACACTGAAAGTCAATCCCGTTTAAAAATCTTATGAAACCAGTGCAATCCTTTGTGAGTACCTCTTGGTGTACGCCAATCTCTTCTCAAACCATTCAACAGGAGAACAATAACTCTCGTAAAAGAAATGACGGAACACAGGGCGGAAATTATCGCAAAGATGTTGAAATTTCTCCAGTTTGACGCTCCAATCACCCTCACGCGAGATTTCGTCCATTATCTGGTGGCATTCAATGGGCGACAAATCGTTTGGGTAGTATCGTGCATGGGCTCCTCCGCGGTTGTCACTCCCAATCAAATAACTCCCAAAGGGAACGGTGTCTTCACACCACTCAATAAGCCCGCTTCGATGAGAAAGCGGCACGACTTTGTAGGTGCGAATCCGCAAGCTGTTCTTCCTGGTATCTGCACATGACTGCAAGCACCTGTTAACCGTCGTAAAAATTTGTTGCATGACACAATCTTGCCTAAGATCATCGTTGCCCTACAAAGGTAAAAATTCACTCTTTTGTTGTCCTATTCGTAAACATTTCTGGTACCTTCACAAGGATGGAGTACATTTTCCCATCGGTGCCTTGACAGAAAATGCGCTTTGGCATATTGAGTCCACCCACAAGTTCATAAGTTTGGGAGAACTTACGTATTCCTACGTAGTTACGATACTTTCCATCGCGCGAAAGTGGAATGTTGCTCGTAGGTAAGGCGACTTCTTGGCAATCCGAGAATTTCCTCAACTTAAGATCAGGTCCAAATTGCTGCCCTAGAATTCAAACATGTAAATCTAAGCGCAAAATAAAGTTTCGCACGCATGTTCTTACGAGTATGGCGGCTGTGAGGTTTGGTATTCGCTATTTCAATCAGTGCATTGTACATATACTCCATCTTTTCGATCAAACTAGCTAACGTAGGCAACGTCCGAAGACGTTTCAGCATCGCTCTAGCCATTTTGACTCGATCCTGTAATGAGAATAAAAAATAAATAAACAAAAGCAGAATAAACTTAAAATAAACAAATAATAAGTAACTTCATCTAACAAGCCCATGTGATGACCGACATAAAAGATAACAATAACAAATGAATAAGCTATAAATAGCACTTCACGCAAATAATGAAGTCTTATATCAACGAACCTCTTCTTCAGCAGGTTTCGCTCCTACTGTGTAGATTTGGTCTTCATAAGAAAACTGCTGGGCTAATAATACGGATAAAGCGTGATGCGGATGCTGACGTGCACACAACTCTGCGAGAAACGAGTCTTGTAAATTGAAACCGTTATAATTTATCATAGAAAATTTACTCACCTAAAAACTCTTGAATAAATTTTGCAAAAATGGGATGGTAGGACGCAAGCGTGACTTTGTTTTGCAGTGTAACTAGGCGAGCAGCTAATTGAGGGACTAGGGGAATAAAATAGTACGTCGGAAAAGCTCGAATAGCCTCGTAGTACAGTTTGAGAATTGGTTCATTGTTCCGGTTGTGCAGCAAAAGTGACACAAGGCGAGAGACCGCCTGATACAGCTCTTCCGACTGGTTCGTTTGCGTTACACCAGCGATGTAATTCTCCACGGCCGTCTTCAAATAGAGCTCCCTATCTTCTTCCCATTTTTTGAGCTCCACTTGATCTTGGGCTAGCGTGTCTTTGAGATATCGCGCACTTTTCGTGTTCAGCTGGGCAGTCGGAATCTTGGCATATTCTGATTTCCGTTTCTTGAACAGATTTATCTGCGTTCGATAGGATTCAGACGTCATGTGTTCTTCCGCGGCAACCAAGCAACGATCTGCATACTTGGCCAACGCTAAACAGGACTTTAAAGTTTCTTGTTCCGAAATACTCCGCGCTTTCTCATACGCCAGGCGGTAACAACTATCTAACAGAGTACGGGGCTTTTCAATGCCCAGCTCATGCGACCAGTCACCTTGCAGCTGGAGTATGCAAGGAAACAAAGCGTGGTCCGGACATTTATTTTCCATGACTTGCACAAGCTGTTTGATCTTAGTCAGGGCTTCCGTCCCACAGTCCTTGAGTTTGCCAAGTCGAACCATTTCCAACCGTAAGGGTACGCCAAACTTCGAATCCAAGGGTAGCTTCAAGTTCTCCACAAGCTTAACATACCTATCGAAACACCCAAAAACTGTTAACTACAAATTTTAAAAAGTTTTCAAACAGCAACACCTTGCCACGCTTTTTCTACGTAAGTGGCCTCAGCCGTTTACGAGTTGTGTGGCTGAGAGGAACTTGCGAACCTCAGGAGGAAAACACAGCTGCTGCGTTCAAGAATGTTCACCCTTACCTGTTCGCCGGCTGAATAAGTGCAGACTTCCTGGCCTGCTGCAAATTATTCACAATGACTTCAAGGAGGAATTCCGGTTCCACTTTTTTCTGGTCATACAAAACCTTAGAGATCATACACCGAGAGGCTAAGATGGGCTCAACAAACTCGGCCTCCTGGTCCGTTTCCTCCCAGGCGGATCTCCACTGTTGTGGCGTAAAACTACTCTGCCGGGATGTGTTCCATTCATTGACCAATTCCAATTCCTGAACGAGCCGAAGCTGACTTAAGGCTGGGTAAATGTTTCTCGTACAATCCAAGTTAGTTAGGCCAACCCGCTTCATAATGCTCTCTCTCGTGGTGTTGATGAGTTTCGAGACTCGCTGCGTATCCTCTGCTTGCATAGCCTTGGAAATGGAGTAAAGTAAGGCTTGCAGGTCATCAGTGTGCTGCGGTGGGTGGGAGGTTCTATCCAAATCGAGCGGTGTAGGAGTAAAATCCCACTGACCTAGCCGCCATGCATACTCGTACTGCATGGCTCGCAATGTGGGAGTTATTTCGCCCGTTTCGTGATAATATGCTTCTACAGCATGACTGGAAGCTGGGTTCCATTTCATGCTGCCCAAAGTTGACAACAAGTCTATGGTATGCTTTTCTGGTTGTACAGTAGCTAAAGCGTCAGCTGTTAGCCAGGCACGGTCGTAAAGTCCATTCATCTTGAAAAGCTGATGGCGTCCCCACGCAGAATGGCACCTTGAAGATAGAAAACCCTGGACGCCCTCTTTATCGCCTATTGACGAGTAACTCTAGAAATACACTTTAGCTTGTGGACGCAGTAACTACGGAAAAGTTATCCCGACTCACCTGAAACAGGAGATCGGCAACGTCGGAGCTACGAACCTCGGAAAGGGACGCGTCCGAGATTTTCGACATTGGGTTTATACTGTCCAACTGTAGCTCTGCAAGGAGTATCGCCATAAATGACTGTGAAATGTTCAAAGCTGCTTTGGCCGCATCGAAGTAATGCAGCGCAAGCCAAAGATTGCTATCCCAAGGTGATTTGGTTAGTGGTTCAACGGGCCAGTCTTTCGGAGGAGTTTTCGTGCGCAAATAACGCACCACGTTAAGCAGAGCACTCATATGAAGTTGAACTCCTTCAGCTTGTCCTGCGAATACAACATGTAGGAATTAAATTTGTTTTGAATCTGTGCAGTGTTTTACCGACCTTTGCCAGAATTGAGGGTAAAGCATTGGTTGAACTGCAGGGATAAAAGCGGTCGATAGGTGTTTGGATGCAACACCAACAGGATGTGCACAACTCGCAGAAACACTGTCTCACACATGGATACCTAGAGGAGTCACTGTTTAGCTAGCAACACGCTTAATGAAAATATCCAAGAAAAGGTTTACGTTTCGCTGGCATATGGGTGCCACAATGCGGAAGAAATTCTTCTCATGGCTAAAAACATTTATGAGTTCCAGTGTTAGCCTAGTAATCCATTCTTGATAGTTGGCACTCGCCATGTTCCACAGAACGTCTGACTTGAGCACTTGGTTTTCAACAACCTGATCAAATCTGGCGCTTTCCCGTGTCCCGGCAGCAAAAGGCTCGATATATGGGAGCAACTCCCATTTATTCTTCACAGCTTCTGTTAAGATATAAGTATACAATACACGTATAGGAAATAAATCCCGAATAAACGAATGTCATACCTTCAAAAAACTTGGCGCCTGGTACGGACGAAAGAAGTTGGTACAGGACGTTCCCTGCTAGCCGACTGTTGTCCAATTCGCTGTCGAACAACAGGTTTACTAGAAGTGTAATGATTTCCAGAGTAAGGTCAATGTCTTCTTCAGTACGAGCTACGGTTTGCATGAGATTCTGAGTCTGGGCGGTATCGCCCTGGCCCAATATCAGCGAAGACAAATTTACAGGTCCCAAATGACCCAAAATTTTTGCCACTTCTTCCACAACATCCCGATCTTTGTGATGGGAAAGTTTTAACAAACCACTTATCAGTCGACGCAATAACTGCAAGTCGCTGCCTTCTCGCAATACAGCATTCAATAAATCTGCCTGCCGTCTATATAGCTGTAAAAAAAACAAGAGAAAATAATATAAAAAAGATATTCTAAAAATACTCGTCTACCTCGTGTTTCAAGTATCGCACAGTTTCTAATGAAACGGTGCCCGACTCCAGCACTGCGAAAAAGATTTCTGCTTCGCTTTGCAACGAGTTCTCTCGCGCAATTTGCACATGTTCCAAAGCCTGGTTCAACTCAGCAAACTGCAAATCGTCTCTCGGGAAGGGGTGAATTTTAACTAAAACGGCTTCGAAGGATTGCATGTGTGTTATCACCAACTTCTTCAGAAGGTCGACGGCCAATTCTTTTCCTTCCACTTGCGACTCAGTCGCCAAAGACGTAAGAGTTATTATCAGAAAGGGGAGGTGTTCGGCAAGCGTGTGTGGCTTCGAAACCAAGTTTTGGCACGTGGAATTTAAAATTTTGAGGATGACTCCTGTGACGCTACTTTCCCTTTTAAGCAGATGACCGATATGGTAGACGATAAACCGTACCACATACTCGGGATGTTTCAGCTCGTTCGCAAGCAAAACACTGATCACGTACTCGACTCCTAATCCTAATTTGGCACATGCTATTTGCTTTTCATAGAAACGCGTCGCTTGGTATACCCTCTTAAACAATGACGTCAGAAATTCGTGTAAACCATGGTAACGAAACGTTGACAAATAACGGAGACCGCCACGGTAACTGTCCTCCCTTAATTGTGAAGCCAAGTTTTCCAATGCTCGACGAAACTGTGCTCCATCCAAGTGAAATGACTGCGGTGTCGAGTAAGACTTGCACTCCGTCCATTTCTCTATTAACGTGGATCCAGTCGTTAAGCCCACTAATTCGCTTAAAACTACTGACACAGCTGACGGTAGTAAAGCAAATACGTCCTGACTGGGCAGGCAAGTCCGTAGTAGGCATTTCACCTGCGCGAATTTCGTTAGTTCTCCAACGGTAACATCTGAAAAGTACGGGAGCAACCGAGCCATGATCAGACCGTAGCTTTCCTAAAAAAAATGCTACTTTAATGCTTGATATCGGGGAAAGAATCTAAAATACCGTGAGTAATTCTCGAAGGCTTATATTAAGAATATCAGCAATAACTGGTAACTGGTCCGGCTGATAGAATACTGCCTCCGGTACTATTACACGCCAGAAACGGTTTAAAAGCACTTTAAGTGACTCACAGCCGTAAACATGACACGGGAACTCCTGCAAAACGATAAGTCATAATACAATATTAATAACATTCAGGAAGTCCGACTCACCGAGAGAGGGAAATGATTTATCAACCAATTCTGCATTAGACTTCTCATGTGGAAAGCTAAGTAATCTTGCAAAGAAACGTCAAGCTTCGCTGCGAGGTGTTCTAAAATGCGACTGAAATCGACTGTGGACATAAGACGTTTTTATACAAGATTAATTGAGTATATGAGTACGAGAAATATTTGGACTAACATATGAAGATCTTTACCTGCTCGTAACTTGACTGTACGAGCAACAGCAAAAGCAAGTGATAAGCACTTTTCCTGGATGCCAGGAGATGCTACTATCACAGTTTCAAGGATACGGAATGCAACGGGTACCCGAGATGGATTGAAGTCCTCATTCACGTCGAAGTGTCTCCAAATATCGTCGAAAATACGCAGCTGGGGTTGAAAGTTGGTAGTAGTATTACTGGCAAAAAGGCTGCCGACAAATCCAGCGATGTGCCACGATACTATTGGCAGTAGTTCTGGGGCCAGGCCGTCAATCAAAAGGTTCGAAACAGGTTTGCCGCTTTGAAGCAAAAATACTGTCCCTTCTGGATCCAGCCGGGATACACAGGATACGATTTCCCAAAACTTTACTTGGACAGCAGCACCTGTGTTTTGCTCCAAGCAAATGTCGTACCAGAAGTCTAGTATTTCGCTGAGCTGAGGAATGCAATACTGAACCCCCGAACACAGCCTAGAAAGGATATCTAGCAAGCAGCACGCAATTTCTGCATTCCTTCTGTAGTCGCGACTAAGACGCCAGATAAAATCTGCAACTTGGCTCCGTGATGCAGCGACCGAACTACTAGCATAACAACGGGTAATGTGCAGCACCTGTTGATGGACAACACTTTTATAACGAAATTAAATGCCTTTATGATCTTACCGGTAACAAAACAGTGGGTTTTTGGGAATAAAATTCCTCTCCTAGTCTGAAAATAGCTTCGGCCTCATCTGTTGCATTGTAACAGCACACTACTCGGATACATTCATACAGAAATCTTTCTTCGCTCGTTAACGATTCCGGATCCAATATTTTATCTTCCCCTATGGCGAAAAAAATATGTATGCTATTTAATTCCAAATCAACCTGTTTAGCTATGATTAAGAAAAAATGAAAAATACTTTTTTTTTACTTTTAAGGTTTATCCTATAAAACTTATAAGATGTACCTTCGCTATTTCTCTTACCGTCTAAATGTGAGACAGCTGTCATATCATCGTCGAATGAAGTGGTGACCTGGGTACGATTCGCTGCCACTACTATCATTTCTTTAGTTTTGCGAATTATTCAATCGCTCTGTTTAAACTTACTTCGTTCAAGCTGGCATACCAAAGGGCCCTTGAGAACAATGAAGCATCGCCATGGTTGGTATATATAGGAATGATAATCAGCCAGCAAACCTATTGCCGCCGACAAAATGCGAGGATTGTGAAACGACTGAGTCAACATCCGCGTTAACACGCTAGATAGGGTGGTCAAAAGCTTGTGAACCGAAGTTTTGAAGTTTACGTTCGACAACTCGAAGGTTTGTACAAAACGAGATGCCAAAGCGACGTATCGGCATATTCTACAAACTAATGTAATGAACTCTTCATTCGCTTGTGAAATCGTGGCAAAACTAGTTTCTACATCAATCAGTAGATTCGTAAGGCGATGGCTCAGATACTGGACTAAAGGTTCTGAACTTTCAGGCGAAATATTTGTTTCAGTCCTATTGTCCGACTTCTTAACTCTTTGCTGGAATGTCATGTCAACCAGAATATATTCTATCGATGTTTCTGAGACATGGAATGACTCGTCTTTATGTGGAAAGTCAAGCAGAAAGGTGGCTGCATCTTTGGTTGCCAAACCGCAAATCAGTCTAGCCGCCAACTCCCACGAGTCACACTGCGCACTCTTCAGGATCCAATCCATAACTCTGATATGGGAGATCAGGTGTCCTGTCAACTTGCCGTTCAGACCTGTGTGTTCATGCGAGATGGGCATGTCATGAGCTGACAACTGCAAGTCCGCAGACAAAGTGTCAGGAAGTGTATAATTGGACAAGTATGACGCCAAGAAGAGGAGATGTGCTTCCTTGGGTTGCGACACGGAACGGATTAGTGATTCCAAGAAACGAAAGGCTTTTTTTTGTGATACGCCATGCTTGGTCACGATCTGAGTAAGGAGGTCTAGTAAGGAGCTTTCGGAAGGGCCAGGTAACCTATTGCAGAGAAATTATTAGAACTGTACGCCGTGCGTACCCAGGATTTGAATTTCGTGGGGGGAAGGAGTTCAATTAGTGACAAGAGTTCTTATAAGTTTCTATAAAAGTTTAAGATTATTATAAACCTTTCTCCAGTAGTCGCTCTTATAGAAATAGAACTGCGGGGTTGGGGGGTGGGAGAGGAGGGGACAGAATTCCTTATCCTGGGTACGAGGGGTGATTGTACGTATAAATTCAACTTTGCAAAGTACCGGAGAGATAAATCCCAAATAGAATTGAATTCTGACGCTTGGCGGCATTCCAGCCTTACATAAAGACTTAACAGATGCAGAACGGAAGTCGTGTTCCACTTGGACTTGTTGCCCAGGTCCACAAGTCGAGAGAAGGGCAAGCTTTGTACTAGGTCTTGGTGTCGCTCGCACAAATAGCTCGTGGCTTCTAGCCTACATAAAGATGAAAACAGTAACAATAAGAACGTTTCTTTTCCCTCGAAGGAATACCATAGTGAGAACTGCGGAAGACTGCTTTCAACGAAATCAAACCAAAGACGCAGGCAGTGGGTTTCAACGAGTGTTAAAGAATGTTTGGAGGACAGCATCTGAAATGCGAAAATTAACTTTTATCAGGTTGTCTGATAAAAATATTAATAGTAACACACCTGATATAAAACGTCCGCAAATAGTGTATAAAACTCCGCCGATTCTTTTTGAGACATTCGGGCTTTGACTATCAAGTGGTTCTTGAGTAAAACATACAAAGGTGCGATATCGAAATGCGAAGCTTCTAACGTGGCTACTCCACCAGGAAAATGAGCACTCATGGTAATTTGAAATACTTCGATCAATTTCTCCTAAATTTTAAGGTTTCACCGCAACTAAACGAAGGCATAATTAACACTTACTAGTCTTTCGGGCTCTTTTTCATCCCACAAGTCCAACAGTAATGGAACAATAACATTTGCCATCTGGGAAAACGTGCCTCTATAACTAGCTACGACCTACAAAGAAAGTACTTATAAGACGGGGTCCGTGGAGCTTAAACCATTTACACCTTTGTGCAACCACTAATGAAAACTTACTGCTCTAGAATAAGATAAGAAAAGTTCTACGGCATTGTTCTGCGCTAAAGGAATGCCGAGCCCGGACGTCAGAATTTCACTGAAAAAAGCATATCTGCAGAACAAAACGTATGAAAGCTCTGTAAATACAGTCTTTGCTTACTTTTCAACAAGGAAGGTGGCTAAGTTTGATTGCCGCGTTCCTTTTTCGATTATTTGGCAGAGAAATTGTAATACTGTCGATTGCTGCACTGAGGGAGGTGGGTTTCGAAACACGTTCAGAAGCAGCAAACATAATCCTAGGAATAATCGTAAATTTTAGTATACCGTATGTAAAAATAACAAAAAGCTGACGTTTCCAATCTTTAGCAGAAAAGCTTTGCCAAAAGTTCTTATTGGGCAGTATGACCAACGACAAGGTTTGACACAACTCGCTTCCATACAAGCGTTTCAGAAACGGGTCCTCCAAGATTCTTACAAAGTAATTAACAACTTCACTAGTGGTTAGCCTGAACGTGTTACCTAAAACAACACAGCTATTAAACGCAACGCAGACTAATATTTAATGAATACATCGACAAGCCTTTCTGAATATTAAATGCGCCAATTTAGATCCCAATTTCACTGGCGGAACTTTTGGCGTTTTCCCTGTGCCTTCCTCTTTCCTTTGTTTAGCGGCTTCCTAATTAGCAAGCCTTATTATTTCGTGTCTGTTCCCGAAATGCAAGATAACAATACTTTGTCGATAAAAACGCAGACCGCCCTAAACATATCGTCCCAGACCAAAGCAAGGGCATTGTCAGGTCCATCAGAGTTGTTATCCAGCAATTCCAAGTACCGAACATTGTTTAGAAGGCTTTCAATTTGCGTGGCACCTTCCTAAATGTAAACAAAACGTGAACGTCTTGCGTGATAATTGTCTTCTGTGAATCATGCCAAATGGCTCTCCAAATTTTGCATCAACATAAATTTACTTTGCGCTTAGTAATAGTATCTGATTCTAATAGCTCCAGGCACCGTCTTAATGCAATTTCCATCACGTCTGCTCACGGACACAAAACGGTGTGTTTGAAATCAAAGGGAGACGCGCTACATCAACAAAGGCCATGCTGGATAAGAACCATAACAAACAAATGCTCATCTAGTGCTGCCATCCTGTAAGAAAATCTCACAATGCTCTTCCCCGAATGTTTGGCCCGTAAAATCGAGCTGCGCTTTCTCGTGCATAGCTGCTGGTTACATCGTCGGAGGTCATTTCACGAACTCGTTAATAACAGCGTGTAAAAAAGACACTTTGTTACGCCTCGCCAGGTTTCCATACAAAACCACATCCTACAGTTTACGAAACGGAACACGAACTACATTTGGGATACGTTCGAGAGACCCGCGCTTTCGACGACGGTCGAAAGCTTCGATAATTATTCTCCGTCCTTTGAGGAAACTTTCCATTATTCCCATTACCCTCTTATACGGTCAGCTTTATACTGCATTGAGAGCACGTCTTTCGTTTTTCGAGGAGAAAGTCGTGGCGGCCGGTTTACCACAAAGACAAAAGAGAATCGTTGAAGCATAAAAACACGTTTCCAAATTCCACTATCCTCACAATTTGCGTCCCTCGTAAACCCAGGTCTTGTTTCCCTAACTGCCGAAGACAGTCCTTGCTAGTGTACTGGCCGCACTAATGTTCTGAATTAGCTAACCATACTCGCATTTGAAAAAGGGAAATTCGTTGCATCCCTTACGCACGGAATACGTACAAACCAAACGTGTGAGAAACCGCTGTCATTTCCCTTCTTTCTCCTCTCCGTGTGACCCATATTCCCGCAAGCTACTTGACCCACAATTAGCCTTCGCCAAGTATCGTAACAACATTGTCGATCCTGGTGTCGAGCTGGACGCGCGAAAGTTGGGTACCGGGGCTATTTACCCAATCTTTTCCGCTGGCTCAGGCAAAGGCGACAGCGAGAAATAAAAAAGATCGGTAAGAGAGAAACACGGGAACCGGCTAGCCGAGGAAAGCCTACAGTTCTGCTGGCCTACTTGCGAGGGTCAGTCGACGACTTCGAGAGGCGTGCGAGAGGTAATTTTCGATTCGGTCAGGAGGATTCAGACCCGTAAGTCTGGAGAGAGAGTCGCAAGACATTGTTTCTCTTATTTAGTATGGCCTAATCCTCTCCGTACACAGGCATAGACACACACCGGGCGCCGTAAACTTTCAGTCCACTTTTCATCAGACACTACGTCAGGAAGTGTCAACAGGTGCTCCAGTTTATTACTAGCCTGTGTTCCAGTGACACAACAACTACCTGGATGTCCTAGTCCGGACCTAGTGCAACTCTATGAGTCCAAACTGAATCGCATTCACGAGCTGCCGCTGAGCCACAAAAAGTACGCAGAGTGCAGCGCAATCTTAACTGATTGGAAGGGTTCGCATGCTCCACTTGTTGGTCAGAACACGACGGTGGAGTTTTGTTTTGAAACGAGTCAAGTGCTGGTGCTAGCGGTGCAAAAAAGGGAAAGCAGCAGATTTCGCACATAGCGTGAGATGTTCGTCTGGAAGTGGTTTGTGATGTCCCTTTTCTTCCTCAGTCACTGTCAAGCAGCTTCTTGGGTAAATATGGAAAGCAAATTACTCGTATCTCATGAGCTCAAAAATTAGCGATGTTTCGTACCACCCCGGAACACTTGGGTCGATTATTGTGCATTTGCGATATTGTACAGATTTGTTTATGCAGTGGCACGTGCAAATCAGAAATCGAAACGTGCCAAGCTTACAAGATCTGTTAAAGTTTTACAATAAAAGGCACACATTTAGGAGAAGATAACGCTCGCTAACAAAATGAATTGCGGCAATTTACCGTCTTTGGTGCCACAAACCGACACTCTCTGGTGCTGCTTTTTCTCACAGACTTGTGGTCCACGTCTTTGTCTCTTTATCTCTCTTTTTAATATGAAGATCTATAAACCATAACCCCATCAGCCGGATGGGCTAAGACTACAACAAAAAGACAAGGAGCGTAACAGTTGTTCTCTTTGCATAGGTAAGACGTATCTTATCCTCCTCACCAGAAGTAGTGACCTAGGCATTTGGTATATAGTGAAAACATAATCTAATATTACTGTAGTGGAACCGGTATCTTGCTTAGGCGTTTAACGCCGGCAGCTACTTTTTTATTGACATCATTATGCGTGAGCTATTGCTCGTTCCTTTTACAAATTTTAATTTTAATCATATTGGTTATAAATGTTACTTGTACAGGTTATGGAAACAACTTTGTTAGCAATTTAATACCAGTAAGTACTTCCCATCGCTCTGACCATCTTGCGAGAGGTGGAACTTAAGAATCTTAAACTCACAAGGTTGTCATAACTGAGAAGCAACTGGTTCTAATTTACAAGGTTGGCGACCTAGCTTATAGGTCTATACTGTAAAAGAAATGCTTATCGCAGCTGGGCTAAGAAAGAATTCGTGCTGGTGCCTGACAGTGAAAGCCAAAGGGCTGTAGAAGTAACGGGAATTCATCGTAAAATTATCTTGACGTTGTCAAATCCATTTGATTGCATTTGTAATCGTTAAGGCAGGAACGCAACATGCAAAGTAACTTGCCACGTTACTCGGGCATGACCGTGGCCTTCCATGGAACGTAAGAGGCACCAAGAGAGAAGAAGGTACAGAAGGAGGTACAGTAATGGCCGTAGTACAGGTTTCTCAGACAGTGCAACCTCAATGCCTAACCTTCCACGTATGGTTTATTAGATATGCACGTTTCTCCACTGTACGATAATTGTTGGTTGGATGATCCTCTTAGAAGTACTAGTTACTTTGCGTTACCATCGGTTCGCCAATTAGAAAATAAAGATTATCAATAGAAAGAAGAAATAAAAAGAAGCTTTCTCCCATTTTCTCCACGCATTATTCATAATTACTTTTTTTTGTTTCCAATCGGTCTACGTAGTTGCTTATTTATATGTGTCCCTTGTAGTCACTTTTGAGTCAAGGAAATCGAGGGCAAACAAAAGTCTCGGCGTCTGAGGCACACGACGGTTCTTTAGTTGACGAAATAATAAATAATACAAAACAAATGCGAAGTTTACTTTTTCGAAAACTATCACGCGGAGGATTGTACGCACGGTAGTGGCGGTGGTTGAGGATGGTAAATGTTGTGTAAGGTCAACCGGGAAAGGCGCTAAAAACCAGCTACGGAATCCCGTTTTACCAGCCCAAGTCTTGTTGACCTACGTGTCTAAGTTTCACAGTCTCCAAATGGAAGTTTGGGGGTTTCGCTTTTCACAAAGCTGGTTGAGTATACCTGACACGCTTTTTTTTCTTTCCTTTTCTCTCGCAGCTAGACCCCGATACATGGCGTTACGGACGACAAACCTGTCGCTGCTGTAAGACTTTTGACAAATAGTTTCAACTTTAAAATCATCAAGAAAAGTGGCGCTAACCTTTAAAATCTTCACACATTTTTCGTAGCTTGTGGCGTGCCCAGGAGAGCTCAGCGTGTTTTAGGAGGAACAACAACGGAGTTATACGAATATCCCTGGATGGCTGGGTTGCTATACAAAGGGAACCTGTACTGTGGTGGGACGTTGATCAACGACCGTTATATCCTCACAGCCGCACACTGTATTGACGGGTAGGACCTTGTTAATTAAACCCTCGACGTTAAAAGTGACCAAAGATTGTCTTTAGGCTAGATATGAAGTCCATTCAGGTTCTGTTAGGTGACTACAACTTGGAAACTCAAACCGAAACTGAGCCCGTTCTACGGGGAATTTCCGAATGGGTCAAGCATCCGAAATTTGTACGCCGCTCCTTTAATAACGACATTGCGGTAATTAAACTAGACAGCGTGGTTTCCTTCACACGTTCCATTGGCCCTGTTTGTCTCCCCGAGGAAGGTAAAATGCACATTATACTATGCGACACCTAGTCGTGACAGGATCTACCGCACAAAAATAATAGCAAATTAATAAAAAAAGTAAAATAAAATTGTCTTTTTTTGCTAATGACACTATATTGTTAGACAAAGATTACGGAGGCAGCATCGCCAAAGTAACGGGTTGGGGTCGTGTTTCCGAAACGGGACCTATTTCGCCCGTGCTGCAGCAAGTCGACGTTCCTGTGTTTACCAAATCTGATTGCTACAAAACCAAATACGGAGAGAAAGCCATTACGGACAACATGATGTGTGCCGGCTATCCGGAAGGCAAACTTGATGCCTGCCAAGTAAGGATGGCAATCAATCATGTAAGATTCTTATGGATTAAAATCAACTAGGGTGACAGCGGCGGTCCTTTACATTTGACTGGCAGCGATAAAAAAGTAGACATCATAGGTAGGTTCACGTAAAAAATAGTTAGTCCTTCATAACCCTGTTACTACACATTTGATGTATGACCGTCCAGGCATCGTGTCATGGGGCCAAGGTTGTGGCCGAGCCGGTTACCCGGGCGTTTACACTCGAGTTGGTCGTTACCTGAAGTGGATAGCCGAGAACACCAGTGATGCGTGTTACTGTGGAAGACGTCAGGGTCGTGGAATGTAAAGCATTTTGTGTTCAGTTTCTCGACAACTTTGGAAAAATCCTTTTCTGGCGATATAACTGAATTTGAATATGGGCTCGTCTAATCTCGACATAAAAAAAACCCTAAAAACTAACCAAAAACTAAACAAAAAAATAGCTCGTAGGCTTAACAGTAGTTCGTTACAGCCGTACAAATGATCTCGCAGCACATCTGCCCCCTTTTTGCTCTTTTATTATAGCTCCTGGAATCAATTTGACCAATTTGTTATTGTACGTCATGTTATCACGAAAACAATCGGATAGTTTATTGTGTTCTTAAACTGAATAAGGTACTCTGGATTACAAAAATACAAGGACAAGTTGCATATAAAAAAGCGTACGTTCTCTTCCGTTAACATCTCAAACCTCGTCAACAAATTTACGCACAACCCTGTTCCCGACTCATTTGGCATCCACTAGCGTCAAAGGCGAACGTACTCACTTCAACTCAAAGAAGGAAACTCGTTTTCAGGTACTTCGAGCCTGCGGCAAATGGGACATGAGGTGTTGGAGCGAAACCATTCATGAATACACTAAAAAAAGATGCGTTATATGAGAAAAAAGCCACGACACAGCGCACTTGACTTCAAAAGAAGGGAGGATTAAGCTTACCCTTGCATGAAAATTGTGGCCGCACGAAAGATCCATGCTATCCGATCCCATAGCATGGAAACAAATCACACATTCTTCAGCAGGTGACGTTTCGGTACAAGGCTTGGAAACTAGACCTTGAACCTTTGCAAATATCACTTCTTTGGTAAGGTTACGAAACTTGTTCCCATTGGCAGCCAACACTTTCTGTAACGCGGTTTGCAAATCCTCCTTTCTAAACCGTTACATAATGTAGGTCAAGCTAAATACTACAGTAAATGAACGTACTTGTAATCCGCAAAATGGCGCTGTAAGAGGAGGAGCATGCTACTAAAGCCTTGCTGGAACACTGGACTGCTAGTAGAGGCAGTTTTGCTAATCGACGAGGAGGACTGCGACGATAGTTGTCCTGAGCTTACACTGGTAACGCTGGTCGCTGGTAACGAACTAGCGACAGCGGTAGATTTCGGCATATTCAGCGTACTCGGTTCCTGATAAAAAGCCGAAAAATTCGGCAACGGACTTCCATTTAATTGAGACTGCAACAGTGACATAGCATGACCTGGAGTGGACGTCCACGACTGAGCTGCGGCATTTTGTCCAGTTAGCCCCGCTAATGTTGTTTGCCGCAGTAACAATAACAAATCCGACTTTGCTCTACAAGAATACGTCACATAACTTTCGAAGTAAATCTCATCTTTGTCTTTACTTTTCACTACGGTATAACAATTCCTTGCATGCAGTCAATTCAGCTTGTGAAGTCAGCTTCTCATGTACTTCTTTGGTAAACATGGCCTCGTACGTACGCTGAACTTCACGGGTGTTCTTATAGCGCTCTTCAATATCACTGTTGACGGCCATTAATTCATTAAGCTGCACATAAGAGTTTCAGTTAGAACAACGTGCATAATCTAAGGTAGAAAAAACACGCAAACGTATGCAAAATATACCTTCAATGTTAATACATTATTCTCTTCTTCCGCGTCTGTTATTCTTTTCTCCAAAGCTGCCTTTTCTTTAGCCCAGCCATTTTTATCCCACTCATGAGAAGCTACAAGGTTTTTCATCTGCTCCTTGAGTTCCAAGTGGCTTCGTTCATTAAGCATATCTGAGATTTCTTTTTGCTTAGCGAGTTCCTACAAAGCGACACTTGAGATAAAGATTAACTTTCTTCTATGTTACCTTTTTTTCTGATGCGAGTTCATCTACGCGGCGTCTGAGAAATTCAACTTCTTGCCGAAGCCCAACAATCGAGGCTTCCAATTTATGTTGCACATGTGTAATGGAAAAACCAGCAGGTGGGGCATGAAACACATGCTAGAATATTTGAACAGAATAAGAGGAGAATTACAATAAATTTCAATTATCACGGTTTACTTTCGATGGTGCACCATAGTGCTGATTGACGTTAAAATATAACGGACTACCGTGATACGGCACGGGGAGCAAACTAGCCGTCGAAGAAGCGGCGAATACGGGCGACTGCATACTGGCCGGGTACATAAATGGAGGTGGACCGCGCTGAGAATGGAATGGAATCTGAAACCATCGATTAAGGAAACGTCACAAAATCTGCTTAAGCTCTGAACTTTTTCAAAACATTTTCAACAAAATCAGAACAGTAAACTGTTACCGATCTAATCAAGAGTTGACCGGGGCGTTTCCTTAATTTACTTTAACAACAGCTAATAGATTGCTACGTGGATGGGGTTCTACCAATTAAAGCTAGACATTACATTCTCTAATGAAAACACTGACGCAGATCGTCCTGAAAGAATTACATTGTATAATCTGACGGGACCCCCAAAACAAGCCACTTCTTGATATAAATGATATGAACAGGAAAAACATTCGTCTTAACTGATTCTTCTGGGTTAACGTTACTAAGTGGTAAAAAACGTTGAATGTTTATCGTGGCTTGGACGTGTAATGTAGCTAACCCGGAAACCAATGCATTTCCTCATTTTCCAATAAAACACCCTTGACCTCATCTGACCTAATCCTACCTAACCTACCCAAACTTCCTGGTTCCACTCAACCTTCCCGTTCCCTTAAATAGCCACCCGTTTCCCCTAGTAAGTCAGTCTACTCTGAACTCATGTAACCACAACTAACTAAATACAGACGCTACAGGACCAAATTATTAGGCTACAATAAGTGAATGCATGGGCGGAAGTCGACGAATTCCGAATGCGGCTTGTTGCTTTCTGTGACATGTCAACGTATCTATGTCAGGTACTTACAGTATGGGTAAGAGAAAGTTATATGATACAATCGTAGAGGCCTACTTCAGTCTAACAAGATTCAATAGTCAAAACTTCTGACGGTTAACCCAAATGTTCTACCAACTTTCCTTACATTCCATGAGTGAAAACTTGTTAAGTACAAATTCCTTGGTGATTTAAAGAATGGCCTAGTAATCGTGACTATTGCTGCTCAGTGTTGTCTAGTTTCACGGTGTTCTCATACCTTTTAATCACTGGGAATTGGAAATTTGGACAACTGCCTATAACTAGGATAGCACCTACAGAAAAAGGGAATACTAGAATGCCATTTACGCGACTGAACTTCATTCGTGGTGGAGAATGACCCTTTTCCTATAAGAAATTGAGTACTATGCCTCACATAAAAATTTTAACTGTTGTTTGGCTCACATTTCTTGTAATTCTTGTAAAGATAGCCTATTTCTTGTAATTCTGGTGAAGTAGCCTTTGTAAAATATACTTGATTTCCTAAATAAACATTGTTCTATTCTTCCAACCAATTCAGATGTGTCAAGTCAAAATTTTTGCTCACGAGGCAGAATTTCGCTTTCAAAGTTCGCGGTCGACCTTTCACTTCGTAACCTTTAATGAAAGTAAATCAAGCTCGAGGGTTTAATTACACCTCTGTGAATTGGCATGCACAGTTTTTTTTTCTCAATACTGTATAGTGCTGAGCAAAAAAACCTTTACATGGGATTGCGCAGAGGTCTAATCTAGCCTCCTGAGGCTGACTAACATTCATTAAGTGCTGAAGAGTCGCCAACCGCTGTCGAAGTGACGGTAGGCCGCGAGAATTGAAAGTGTTCGATTTTGTAGGAAAAAAGACAGATAACGCGACTTGTTGCATAAGTTACGCCATTGGTATTGTTGCAAAAATATTGCTCGATTACGTAACCAGAACACTTAGTGTCAGATATTGTTGATATCTACATATTTATTATTGCTCTCAAAACATTTTGCTGCTGTCTGTTTTGATAGTCTAATCTTGTCTGTAAAGACTAATTTGATTGCAGCACAATTACGGTTCACGTAAATTTATTTAACCTTTCCTCTCGATGTCGAAATTCTGAGACAACTGAAGAAAATTCTCGTCCCTCATTTTCATCAATAATAATTATTCAAAACAAACATTCTTTGCATATTTCATGTCAATAATAATTACGCAATACGAATGCTTTTACATGATTACGTGCGAAGATTTTCAAACTGCGCGGTCTACCTTTTCCCAAGTAACTGATTCGTTCGAGACCCTTCGGTAGTTAATGAAAGTTAATCAGCCTCAGGAGGCTAGATTAGACCTCTGCGCAATCCCATGTAAAGGTTTTTTTTTGCTCAGCACTGTACAGTAGTGGTAAAAAAAAATATCTGAAAAGAGTCACACTGCACAGGTTGCAACCTTTCACTGCTGAAAGGTGTCCTGGGTGGTTACGTCACTGGCTTTCTAACCTCTGAGGGCTGTCCTAGCTATAAGGTCACTAATTGGCTTTGTAACCTTTGAGGGGGAAAGGGAACCACCAGCTTCCCGCGAATTTAAATATTGTTTGTTTTTCAGCAAAAAACGTCGAAAAGTCAATATAATTAAGTTTGAATCTGATCGTAATACATTTAAAATTCATTTGATAGTTTACGATCAATTATTACAACTATTTCCACGTTCAGAAAAGACGTGTAAATAGAAATACACAATGACTACAAGGGCAATTCAAATTTTGCGGGCGCTCACAAATCCTTTCTCTCTGATTGGCGAAAAGGCCTATCAGAGGCGTGGCGATAGAGACAAATTCTGCTAGTGAAAGGAAAGGTGAATGCGATTTAAGCCTCCTGTCCAGATAGTTTTTTTTACCACTACTGTACATAACAGAAAAAAAATCCTGTGGACGGAACGCTCAAATGTCACATGCCACGGATTTTTAGAAGATACACGAACCCCTTTTTAGCGACAAAATGATGACGTAACTTCTGTTACTATTATCTTTTTAACTTCGCAATGCGTACGTTAATTTGTTCAACAGTCAGGATCATGAACTAGCTTTTGTATACGAGTTTCATTATCCTGACGTATAGGGAGCAGAGCAAGACCAGTAAGTAGTGCATTTCCGTAACTTCGCAAGGAAGTTTTCTCGCTTGATCACTTGGACACGAAGAAATAAACAGATACAATATAAAGTTGTATATACTCTAAAACAAGTGTAGACAAGGGAGAAGCGAGTAGAACATTTTCTTCATCCCCAGTTTTCATTTCCCCCCGTCCTGATGCGTGTTTTTATGTTCGTTATCCATTCTAAATAGTTTTAGCTTGCTTCGTAATAGCAGTACGGAATAGGGAAATCTTCCTAATAAGGCATTAGAAAAGAGCAATGGAGGTTTAGTGACCTTACACTGAATCTAAAAACTGTTGACTGGAGAGTGAATATTTGCACTCAACACAATGAAAAATAGTCTGGGGAACAAAACGTAAAGGTACAGTTTTCGATTTAAGGGATTGGTCTCTTGGAAATACAAAGAAAGTTGCACACTAGTATTGGTGGTCGAACACCCGGCAGTACAGAAAAGTGATGCACTTTTGAAAGAAAACTGCTGAAAAAATCGTAGCTACGACGGCATTGCTCTCCCTGGAAAGGGAAACTGAACCAGATGTCAATTAGGAGGCCATTTTCTAGGGAAGAAGCTGCAATTTCCCTAAGAAATTGACTTTAGGCTGGATATGTTAAGTGGCTAGAATTTTTGTTATATTTGCTAATAGCGAGAGGTTCCCTTCTACGACCCCTAAATTTGTCGAAGGAAAACATCTTCAATCAGCATTCCCCAGCATGATTTTCTATCTACCCTGTACGCTCCATTTAGATGTAAGCTATTTGTCTTTTTGTGTTAAGAAAAGAAAAAGGGCCCAACACACCGCCTTTTTCTACAGCCAAGAGACCAGCACAGGACGGCTTGCTACTCTTAAAAAAAAATCATCCAGTCGGATGTGTCCTTCTGTGTAACAACTCCGCATTAATAAAGCGAACAATTTTTCCGCGGGGAGTTTTGTGAGTTTCCCAGCCAGTTTCCAGACGAATGACTTGAAAGAACAAACGCGTTTTACAGTAATATTGCAACGTCTCCAAACTCGCTTTCTTTGTTAATGCGATTGATGGATCACTTTTCAATAGGATGAACAGAACAGAACGCTGGATTTTGGTTACTAACAGTGACAATTAGGTTAACATGGCCAAAGTTACGGAAACCTCGATTTCACCGTAATTGACGTAGACCACAATTAAAATAAATAGTTCGAAAGTTTCATGCCGACTTTTGAGTTTCATGTAGTTAACGGCCGCCATATCCTGGGCGGAGGATTGGAGGTTTACCGCGCCACCACCTTTTTATTTTTCTAATGGCTGCTACCGGAGAAAGTTATATGATCGCCCTATGTAAAGAATACCACCCTGTCCCTTCCCCCCAAACTAAAATCCTGCGTACGTCCCTGACTGGACACCAAATTTCCGAAGTTTTCCAATTGGTAAGAAACTTTCTAGATTGGTAAACAATACGTCAACTGAAGATACAACTACTACCTTTATCACATTTCCAATTTCTAACAGAAGCGGATAACTCAGTAAACGCTTACTTAGTTCATCAGTACAGAAGGGGTACAGTGGACGACAAAAAGTCCCACTATGATTCAATTCACCCAATCGCCATTGCTTCGGTCCTAAACGTACGCTAGTTCAACTATTTTGCAAACACTTTCAACGCCCATGAACTTCTGGATTGATTTGCTGCGTTTTTCATACAGCGCACTAAAAGAAAACTACTATACGTTGCCACCAAAGCTGGTCTTCGTCAAAGATCTTACTACGAAAGGCGAAACCCCTAGGCGCTTGCTACTGTATCATCGAAGCTGTCGACAGGAAAAGAGAAACCATGCGCAAAATAGCATTTCCTTTTGTCCCCTTCTTACCTTTGACATCTGCTGCGGATCCATCGTGTCATAAAATTGTGTAGTCGGCTTTAAGGCGGACTTGGGCTGCTGGTCCAAACGACTTGTCTCCGACACTTTTTCAGCTGAATACGGCGAGAATTCAGCTGCAGCCGAGTTCAGAGTTGGGATAGATCTTTCAGTTAGCCTTGCACTCATAGAGGCTTGACTATGTAAACATGTGGTCTCCTCGCTTTTAAGTGCTTGAATCTTGGAAGGACATCGCTCCAAGACTTCAGCAGTCGGAGAGCACCCCACAAGCTCCGACTCGTGTTCGCCAAATGTTAGACGGCGAGGCGAAACTTTAATAGAAGGTATCGGATGAAGGGGAGCGTCAGTTCCTTGCCCATCGAAGTTTTCTAAACCAGTCATTGGATGCGAACGTGATGCAGTCGTTTTTTGAACCGGGTCGAAAGAAGAAACGATAGCATCAAATGTTGTCTCTCTCTCCTCTTCGTGTAGCATCATGTTCGTCACTAAGCTTTCGGCGTCGACCAGGCTGTTGCTATTACTTTGGAGCTCCGTTTCGACGTCAGACGTTGCGCTGTCGTAAGAGGTATTTCCATCTTCACACGAATCAGCCTTCTTCGCAGCTGCAGTCAACTTTCTCATGGGCGATTCGTTCACGTTCAATGGTGATGTGCCCTTGGCATGATTTTGCTGGGCTGAAGCATAAAGGTTACCCGAGTTCTCGGTGTTGCTCGCTTGTTCCATTTTTCCGGTTTGGTGGTTCTCTCCGAGACTCAACGCCAGTTTGAAGGCTTGTTTTAGGTCACAGGCAGACGCCACCACGTTATCGACCATTACAAAGTTCGGATTTACAAGCAGGAAAGACTTGAGCTCGTCAGCGTCTTTCAGGAAAGACTGAACTTCCTCAGGCAAGAGAGCAATAAAATTCCAAAGACCGTCGCTTTCGATAGTAACTGGACCATTCTCATTTAGGTAGTCTAGAAGGAAGCTAGGAGGATTTCATTAAAAAAATGAAGACACAAGGCATTCTTCATACTTGTACAGTCCTTCTTCCATATGACCAGGTGTCTCGCTAATTTTTACATCCTGGGACGAAGTTTCGTCTTGCAGAGAAAAAGAGCTCAGCATTTCCTGGAATCGCTCATCATCGGCATAGTCATCAGTGTCGAAGGCACCGAAGGAAGACGACAAATCACGTAATGCAGGGTCAGTAGGAATTGCTTCACTTTCATCCGTTTCCTAATTAAAGTATTTTTTTGTAAAGTAAAACGATTCAAGAAAGATACGGTTGAACTGCGTTTTTTTAAAAAAAATAACCAGCTTCCTTTCCAAATGAAAGAAACACGTCAGTACAACTCCCTAGAGAACGCATTATATGCTCTAATATATAATAATGACCAAACTTAGGAGTCACGCAGGTTGGCTTCTCATACTTGGCAATCAATGTATTAATCATAGCGAGCAAATACTTAACACCTAAATTAAAGCAAATAACTCAACTGCCACAGTATACAAAATAAGTGGGTTTTCCTGTGTGGTTTTGCGTAGTAATATTCAAACCTTTTGATTCTGGGGAAAATTTCATATAGGCCTACTTAGCAAACACGTATGCTCGAGCTATCCCGAGTCACGCCGACAGCTCAGATAGTTTCCGGGAAACAGACTTCGGACGTGAACTTCCTTATTCACGCAGAATTCAAACACCTTACTGGAACCTTTGCTAGTGGAAACTTATTTTCCTTGCTTTTGTCCTTGCGTTTATGCTTGCAGACGAACACAATGCACCTTAAAACTACCGAAATTCGGTTTTAAACTAGGTGTGAAAAGCGCGCGGATTACCACAAAAGATCTCCCACAAAATTGGCGAGCTGATGTTCTTTTTTCCATGGTTAAAAGTCAGATTACGTAGGTCGAGTTCCAGAAACGAATGGTTTGAAATATAGTGTGGAAACAAGGTATAACAATGAGGGTATAAAAGGGAATCACTGTTACTAATGAAAACTGGTTTAGGATCTCGTATGAAACGCATTAAAGCTACGACTAAGCGCATGGTCATAATACCCCGGCTAGACAAGCTTTACAGGTCAGGAGTTCGTGGATATAATTTCAAACCCACGGACTTAAAATTAACTGTCTCCTACTTCTTATGTTTTGCTGTTTTGCGAGATCTAGTAACAGCTGTAGTGCTTCTCAGTCTTGCATACATTTTAGGAGTGTTCTCTTGTGACAAAACAAACAGGTCATCTCTTGCGAACAATGATTTGACACGTAACTCACTTATCTGGTAATAAGACTTCCACGTACGGTCCCATACGGTGGGTCCGTATGGAGCTTATCGTTACTCCTAGGGCAGTTAAGTTGCTCCTAAGGCAGTTAAGTTG
The DNA here is from genome assembly GCA_020615345.1 of Triops cancriformis. Classification (NCBI taxonomy): domain Eukaryota; kingdom Metazoa; phylum Arthropoda; class Branchiopoda; order Notostraca; family Triopsidae; genus Triops; species Triops cancriformis. Next base: position 25,302 of record JAHZNP010000553.1, read on the forward strand.
GCAGTCCTGATTTATTTATCCATATGGCAGTATAGAAAAAATACTATTTGCCATCGGGCATAATATTTTTAAGGTAAAATTACCAATGTTTCACACCACAGTGTAGAGAAAAGCAACGTACCTCAAAGTCAGAAAAGCTTGAAGCACGACCACCAGTGGCTCCTGTTAAAAATGATGCGTTCCTTCCCGCAGAAATTCTGGTGGGATAGCTGGCGGGGTCCATAAGTGACAGTGTGGGTAATTGTGACACCTAGAATGATAAAAGCAACTTGTTTAAGCTAGCCAGAACAACAATAACCGGCCGCAACGGTTACCTTGGCTTTCTTGTTCTTCTTTGGGGCAGTAACAGTTCCCACTTGCACATCTGCTGGACACGCATTTCCACATTCTGCTTCCTGATCGAAATTTTTCTGTTGCACAACCGGCTGAAAGACACATTACGCGCTCAGCTTGTGAATTCTACTATGCGATAAGTAAATTACCTGTTCAAAGGATCTTCCCTTTTTCAAATTTCTCTCCTTACGTTTTGCCTTGTTAGCGTCCTTCACTACGTCACGCTGCTCTGCCTTTTTCTCCGATCTGTACGAACATATTTTGATAAGACGATAGCTGTATAAAAATGGATACAACAGTACTTCAGTTTCTTCGTTTTTACAGCCTGTTGAGTCAGCGATTTCACTTCGGGTACCAAGCGAGTTTTTTCTAAACCTTCGCTATCAATGATGCATATTTTTGATATATCTCCGAAGCAATCAGGAGTCCAACACGGTTGACCCACAAAGCTCTGATTTTATAAAAATTTATTTCATCTCTATATTTCTTTCAGTAACATTTAATTTTTGTTTGTCACCTTATCGCTCCGGGATTCTTTGAAAGCTTTCCAGCATACAGCATGATACGTGAAATGACACTTTGCAGCGCAGGAAACTTCAACGCAGCCACGAAAATCAGGATCACTGCATCGATTGAGTAAAGTATTGTATAACAAAGTCTTTCGCTAAGTTATTGTCAACGTGGTTATAATTACCTTTTGAAGATATATCTGGAAGGAACTACATGTGCTTGTAGACTTAAGCAGTTAGTGTGGGAACAAATAGCATCTGCATCCGGCGTAGTCAAGCATTTTTCTTCTAACTCTGATATCATGAACTATAGAACAAATTTCCAAATAAAATAATAACGCACATATCGCATTTTCAGCATTAAGGAGTAATAAGGTGGCAGAGAGTTTGCTCGTTGAAATACTTTCGGGGAAAATAAAATAAAAAAGATTTCGCTGGCATACTTTCAAAATGTTAACTTCTGTCTCAGGAATAGCTTGGTTGCATCCAGGCCAAAAGCGTACATTCAGCTCTTGTTCACTACTGCTCTCATCTGTTGGCCACTCAATACGCCGCAAGCATTCCATAGCTTTCTCAAAGCTGTAACATAGCATTGTTATTAACGAAGGAATGGCACACCGCGACGTACCGAAACAAATCATAGTAGACTGCCGCTATAGCCCAGGTTAGAGTACGTTGAGGAAAATCAGTACGATGCAGCTCCTCTTGGTAGATCTGCAAGGCTCTTACAAAGTTGTTATACGAGCCGGACATCCGTAATGCCATCGCTAGCCCGTACTTTACACAATTAATATCGCCTGTGAAACCTTCACGTACCTACGAGAACCCAAACATTTAAAAAACGCTAACAAGCGAACATGGGAAGACAAAGTACTTCTGCAGAGGTCGATTCCAGTATATGAATAACACGCTCGTACTTGTCGACAGCCATTGCTGGCATCTGGGCATGCAGGCTTTCCAACGCTATTTTACAAAGTGTGTTGAGTTCCTACAGTATATATATATTCCGATTAACGCATTAACAAAATTGTAAATTAAAGCTCTTTTACATCAGGAATAAAAGACGTCCTGGAAGCAGGTACTGGAACAGCAACGTGATTAGCAAACGACGGTGGTTGACTTTCCAACGGTACTTCAGGTTCTCCATTTGCTGACCATGCGTTTCTTTGATCTTTTTCCCTTAATGCTCCTTTCGCCTTGTTTGTAGAAATTTCAGGAGGGAGATAACCTAGGTGAAAAGTAAAATTAGTTGTCGTACATTTTTCCGAACACTCTACTGGCAACAGTCAAAGGCATACACCTTGCTCTACTTCAGGAAAAAAATAAAACCAAACAAAATAAATAATAACGTGTAGTGAAAGCGATTGTTGTAACTAGGTCGAAAGTGAACACTGCCATACTTTCCTTGACTTTCATTGCTTTATGATACTTGACTACTTGATTCTCTTATGGACTAGGGACGGACTTTAACCTTAACCTTGTAAGCCCCTAATGAGCTTTTACTTTCTGCCTTCCTTGCATATATTTCATATTTGCTATGAATACATTTGGTCTTAACCTAAGCTTTAAGACTGTTACAAACGCACTGCATGTGTCACACTACAATACATTATTCGAGCGAAAAGCACAAAAGTACAGGTACACAATTAGCGACACCAGTTAATTTAAAATGAAATTTTGTTTCGATTTCCTGTATACGAGATACATTACTGACTTGTTCACAAGCTTTACAAATTAAAGAGACAAACAAGACTAATATATAGTTCTAACTTACCAATCGTACGAAGCTTGCATTTTGTTGTATTCACCCAATAAGTATGCAATTCGGGTAGACCTTTGACATGTTTTTCTCCCTCACGACACAATTCCCATGCCTTCTCGTACTCACGCAGGTCCATAGCCATCTCACATGCCAATCCATAATATTTCGGACACTTCGGGTCGCATAATACAGCTTTACAATAGTGCTCGAAGGATTTTTCCGGATATCCCCACGCCAAATACACAGATGCCACAAGCCCATGAGCATGCCCATCATTAGGGTTTTGCTGTAGCACTTCGAGGACATATTGCTCCGCACTGATAAAGTCTTTTATGCCCACGACTTCAGCGCGCTCCAACATTTTGTGCTTTCTACGCTCCAACATGATATCCTTTATAAGAGAGTTACCCAAACATTAGCTTCAGTTTCTGATTAAAAATCTGTTTTTCATTTCATTGTCGGTTTCTGCTTGGGAATAAACTTTATAACCATTTTGGGCCGACACCTTCATTTTCTTGACCTGGGCCATTTTCTTTGCTACAACCGAATCGTCTCTCGCGCAAGAGCGCTTCTTGCAAGCTTTGTCACCCAATATCTTTCTGGAACCTTCACACTTTTCGCATACACCACCAATCTCGTCTGCTCTTTGGCAAAAGGCTGCTAACAGAGGATGGACCGCACAACAATTAGATGTTTCTTCTATTTCTGTAGACAACACCCAGTTTAGCTTATCTGTCAATGTACTGGCCTCACATAATTACCCTGTCCAATAAAAATTTTTGGAAAATACTTTTACCTCGGAGTAACAAAGATGCAATGTCAGTAATGCTCTCGGACTTGGAAAACGGCCCTACAGCTAAGTTAATAACACTTTTGTTTGGACAGGCTTTTCTCAAGTCAGATAGTGAGTCACGAATCTCAACGAGATCTGTGTGGAGGCATGGGCAGTGAAGACTTTTAACGTTACCTACGCGTCATGAAGGAAAGAATTAAAAATGCGGTCCACTCAGGGCTACGTAAGAACAACTTACGGGTAAATGTCTTCAGGTGCTTCTTCCAAGAAGTGTATTGAGAGTAATTCCGTATAATTTCCACCAAACAAATATATCGCTGATCCGGAGCTACAGAGGAAATTTCGACCTTTTGTTTTTCTTCGTCGACGTTTTTCGATTCACCCTACACGTTCCGTTCGTTAATATTCAACACAAATAAAACCTTCTTGCAATTACTTGTCTCTCCTCCATAGAACTCGAGGAACGCGAAACGGCCGTGTCTGTCAACGGACCAATAGACATAAGAGGACCGGGGCCAACTGGAAATAGCCAATCATAACCCGCTTCACCGGCATTCAAGATGTAGCAACTGTTTATCTAAATTATATTTGTAACTTAACGTTGACTTTAAAGTGAACCAGCCCATTCACAAACTAGAATAAATGAATATACAAAACTAAATATTACTCGCTTCTTATCTATGTCCTTCGAAGAGTCATTGACAACGTCGTTAGATCGGACAATTTTCTGTTGCAATTTTTTCAGGTCGGATAAGGATGTTGAGATCCGCTTGTGTACAGAAGCGTTATTCTGCTCTGGTTTGCACTCTGTACAAAACTGGGATTACATACTGAAAAGAAAAGTAGTCAGGATGACTTTAAATCGGTCTACCTTGCATTAACGCCATTGCAATTGCATTCTGAATCTTCTGTTGAACGGTTGAACGGTTTAAATAAAAATATCTCGTAACCAACTCCAATTCTTGCCCACTGGTTTTCATGTCTACCTGACTTATATATTCTGGGCAGACGGGAATGTCATTCTTAACTAGCACCGACTTTGGCGCCAAAGACAAAACATCATCCTTGTTTTCCTGTGCTTCAAGCTCTTCTGTTGTTAATATACGCTCTAAAGGCCCACTTTCGTCTTCGATAAGCTGTTTGCTGAGAGGAACATGACTATAGGTGCATTTTTCTTTTCTTAGGCATGAAACGCTGACGCTTTCATCCAAGTCTGTTCCATCCTGGCCTTTCTGGTGCGACAAAGCTGTAGTTGAAAGCAATAGTCGTGGGTCGTTTTCTTCATATATATCGTGTTTGTTGCACCTGGGCTCGTCAGGGTTGTCAGTTGATACCATATTTTGAGGTACCGAATAGAAAGGCTTAGAGACACCGAGACATAATAGTTCTTCCTTATTCATTTTGTGTGGACTACCCCCATTTGTTTCGGTCCACTGATTACCATCCAAGCTTTGACATTCGGTTTCTGTTAAACAACTTTCAGCGTTCTGATCACTGCCATTTTCTACACTATGTAAATCGGTGACTGTGGGTACGAGTTTCCAATCAATCTCCTTTAAGTCAGGTACGGTTTCCATCGCCTATGTAAAAGAAAAAAGCAATAAAGGACAAAACGTACGATATTTTGTGTGTTACAGCAGAAAACTAGATGGTCAATCACTTTTACCTGATCACTCGGAGTTTCTCCAAGTCTACGCAAATCTTTAGGCCCGTTTTCTCCAAGATTGTCATCGGTTGGGGAATAATTGACTGACGTCCTTATGCTATCATTGTGCTCCATTGCACGTGGATATTAAGCTTCACACTGGTAAAACCTCAGTTTATACCTGTGCTGTGTTAACAACTCGCCCACTACTGCATGCAACAACAAGAAATTTGATCGATCTCATGAGTTCTGATCTTATGTGGCCTAGTGAAAAGGTTTCATTCCAGATTTGAACGATGGACAAGACCACCATCTGGTGGTAGAAAACTACATACGCTGAGTTTTGACTCAACTTGAAGATTCTTAGATTTTTTTCCTGAAGATGCTGAAGTAATCGTAAAATTGCAAGGGGAGTTTAAAGTACAATTCGCACTTAATAAAAACTGGAATACAGATCCTACGTAAAATGTTCGGTCCTACTGCATACCACGTATGCCAAAAACGCGTCAGCAGAATCTTTACTTCACAGTAAGAGCATTCTGACGTCAAATCTCTGTAAGTAAGCGAAGAGGCGTGGGTAACCGCGATTATGGATGGCGTGCAGATGGGGTGACCAAGTCGCAAAAAAGACGTTTTCGGTTCATCATTTAGAATCAAGCTCAAGAACAAAGCAAAGCTCAGAACATAAACCTCACCTGAGGGCTCTGCTTGAAGGCGAACATGGAACAAGCAGAGGATAGATAGGCAAGCCAAGGTGTATCGGTGCAAAATAGAAGCTGTGAATGTTTTGTGTGATTTTCTACATGACAGATAGTTGCCAATTTATTTTCAAGACGTGTGTGCAATTTTTTCCTAATTGACATTGCAAAGTTACCATAGCCTTTGTACTGAATTGACAGACTCGAAAATTGTGATTGATTTAGCTCATTTGACAAAAACCAAAGGAAATATCCTAGGATTTGATTTAGAGCTGTGTAATGTCATGGCAAACACTATCAAATCACTCGTTAGTCGAAAGAAAAAGCGATACAAGGAAGATGGATTTAATTTGGACCTGACTTGTAAGCCACTCCGTTTGCCTTTCTGTAACGTGTTTTTAAAACCATATTCTTTGTAGATATATATGACAATCTGATTGCTATGGGATATCCTGCCGCTAATTTAGAAGGTGTTTATAGAAACCATATAGTTGATGTGATACGATTTGTTGAGACCAAGCATAAGGATCACTACAAAATCTACAACCTGTAAGTTTTTAATCTACATGAGAGCCTGTAGCTTATTAACAGTTTCGCTTTCTTGTAGTTGTTCCGAAAGGTCCTATGACCCAAAGCATTTCCAAGATCGCGTATCAACCTACCCCTTCGATGACCATAACCCACCAAGATTGGAGCTCATTGGACCCTTCTGCAAAGATGTTGAAGATTGGCTAAAGCAGCACATGGACAATATTGCCATCGTCCATTGCAAAGCAGGAAAAGTACGTTATTACTAGGATATTATGTACTAAGATAGTACGTTCATAAGATTCTAGGAGTTTCTTTTCTTCATTTCAGGGGAGAACGGGCGTGATGATTTGCTGTTATATGTTGCATGCGGGTCTGTACAAAAGCGCGGACGAAGCCTTAAATTTTTATGGACAGAAACGGACTCACGACTTCAAAGTATATTATAAAAGAAACGAAAAGATACGCGAGGTTAATTTAATACGTTATAATTATGCCCGTAGGGTGTGACCATACCAAGCCAAAGGCGATACGTACAGTACTATGAACGACTGTTACGACTCAAGGAACATTATGCACCGGTGACTTTATTTCTCGAAGAAATTCGTTTAGAGCCAGTCCCGAATCTCACTACGGGATTATGTAAGCATTATTTTTGCAATGATTTTTAGTCAGCTCAAAAAAGAAACATGATGTTCATGCTCTTCTGTTACGTTTCATTCTTTTAGGTCCTCAGTTTTCTGTATGGAAGACAGACAAGAAATTGTATTCATCGCCGCCTTATGAAGTTAAGAAGGGTAGTAATTGCGTCCATATTAAGCTAGATATCCCAGTGGAAGTTACTGGTGATGTCAAAATTCAGTTCCAGAACAAACCCAAGATGATGCCTAAGGTATGAATGTGATTTTGTCACCGTTAGTGGAACACACTACTGAAATTGACTAACATTTCTTCCATTATTAGGAAAAGCTATTTCATTCCTGGTTCAACACCTTTTTTGTAACGGAGGAAGAAAGAATTCCTGCCATTGAAACACCGTGTTTGGTCAGGTCACAAGGCCTGTCGTCATCAGCTGCCAAAAATCGGGTCTCTACGCTAAGTTCATTATTTCTAGATGCGCCGCTCATGGATAAGCACAGAGGAAATACACTAACCCAACGCGTTCGTCATACTTCCGCACAAACCAGCGCCACGGACAGCCCCAAACCTGGCACTCATAGTACAAATTTGAATCAGTCAAAGTAAGTACCTCGGAAACATACACGAGTTATGTCACTGAGCTAATATTCTGTAATACATAGGTCCTCGTCTTTAACTACGTTGAACCGAGACTCGAGTTCCAAGCGTCTAGTATTAACTCTTACTAAGAATGAAATTGATTCCGCACACAAGGACAGAAATGACAAGATATTTTGCAAAGACTTCAGAGTAAGTCAAAGGTTTCAACGCACGAGTGAAAACTTGTGCCTTGTTGTTTACTCTTAGTTTTATGACGTATATTTTACATCGCGTCATTCCCTTTAACGTGGTCTTTCCTTTCAAGATGACGCTGGTGTTCTCAAAACCAGAACGTAGAGCTTCAAAGGCGACTTCCTTGCAAAGGAATTCAACGACGCCTGCCGCAATCTCGAAAATAGACCCCGATCCCGGTTTCAGCAACAGTTCTTGCTGCATAAACGGAGGAGGTGCCGTAAGTGCCCGTCCGTCTAGGTTATCGCCTGCCAGCCCCAACATTTGTGGGGCAATTTGCTGGCATAAGAAAAGCCAAACCGCAAATCCGGATGTGCAGACCCAGCGTGATAGTTTCGAGTCGACCACGTCCGAATCGGATGACGGTGAAGCTGGGGATAGTTCCGAGGACCATAAAGACAAACCATGGAAGATGGGTAAGTAGCATTGCTACATTGTGTATGACAGTTGAGCACAAAAATAGGTCTGTAACATCTTAACAGTAATCTAAAGCGAGCTTTAGGCATGTGGGCATTGCTTAAACGCAGCTGTGTTGGTCCGTAGCATGTGCTTCTTCCTTTGGGTGGCTTCATTCGTTAATGGCCATTAAAATGCATGGCTTTTTATGAGCGTTTTGGTATCTTTGTGGCTTTTGTCTTTCATTAAAGTTATACTTCTTTCTTTAGTTTGTTTTCATTTTCTTCTTTTTTTTCATGGGACTGTGGTAACCGAATCCATAGGAAATTATCGTCTTCTATCCGAGAGTCCTTCTCCGGCCACACGACAGCATCAGCATCCATCCTTTGACTAAAAAAGAGGCCTTCCTTGTTATCTTGATCTTGGGAAGTCGAGATTTTGGTTTGAAAATTTGTGGAAAACATTTTCAGTGTTTCAAATCTATTATATATATTATTGGGACTTCGAAAAAGGACAAAGTTGATCCCAGTGGCGTGCGGGGTGACCTTTGTTAGTTTTACGCAGTGCATTCTACCACTGAAGAGACCGACGTTTCATCCACACCTCTTGTTGACCGCTCTCAACCTATTCTTTGTAATGAATGAGACTTTTTGACTTAAGAAAAGAGAAAAGATATCCAAGTCGACGTTTTTTATGTATTTCAAAATTTATGAAATCGTTAATTATTTGGCTTCCTTCCCTTTTTGTCATTGTTGAAGACGCTGATTTTTGTTAAACCATTTAGTCCCCCCTCCTAAACCCTCTTGCTTTAGTCTTCTTCATTTCGAATTGCGATCTTTTCGAGACATGGCGACTGCAGTTTTTTTTAAATCCATATGTATAATTTCCGTTCATTTAAGGTGAAAGAATATTGGATCTTTTTTTGGACGGGCGTGCCTCTTGTGCATGATCTCCTTTTCCTTTGAGGCTTCTCATTAGCATTGAATATGTAAACCAAATATGAGCCTCTGTTCTGTGTTGAAAGAAGCAAAAAAAATAGTGTACTGATTTCGGTTACTAAGAGATAAGACTCATCGACTTAGCTTGTAGTAACTAGTTATCCTACTGCCCTTGCGTCTTTGTAACAGTATTGGGTGGCAAGACATGGCATGAAGAGTAAAAGGAAAATTACGTTCTCTACCATCAAGTTAACTACCTGAGCCTCGTTGTATTTTAATTTCCATTCCTTCACAGGCGAATCAACTTACTTGTGATATTCGCTGGGTACCCGAAGCCCACAGAAATGCGAGTAGGAAACAGGATGAAGGAAAGCTGCATTTGTTTCAGCGCTTTGAGGTGTTAACACTCATTTGGGAAAAGAAAGTTATGACTGGTTGACCATTTTTGACGTTCGTTACATTGTTTCGATATAAAGCCTACCACTTCCGTTAAGTTATTTTTCAAAATTACCCAGTTCTGTGAAACCAATAATTTATGGAAGAGAGAAAAAAGTAGTTATTGCTTTGTTTGAATGTCTTCCCATAACCTGATCATCGGCAATACAAGTACCTATTTAGTTTTGTGAGACATGCCTACGTGTGGTTTATTTAATCATAATGCAACTCACCTGTTCAAAGCTAAGCTAAGGCTTAGCGTAGGATACATATAGCTGGATGAAAAGAAGTGATGTAAGCAGCGATAAGCGGAGTATGCATAACTGACAGGCGTACTTTTCTGTTCAAGCTGACTGTTTCAAGGCACTTGATAATACAAAGCGTGTCAGACTCGACAATTGTGCCGAGAGTATTCGAACGTCTAGGTGGCGAACAACTTGTCTGCCTAATTGGTCCCGTGTTAGGTGTAGTGCTATCTGTTTTGTGGCATGGAAATAAGCGTAGAAGAGCTGTTTGCCGTGTGCGACAAAGAAAGGAAGGGTTTTGTAGTCAAACGAGACATGCAAGTACGTTGGTTCTCAGTTTTCATGTTGTATGTATTCGTAATCAAATTATTACACTGTAGCGTCTAGTAAATGAACTAGGTCTCAGTCCGCACGAGCTCGAACTAGTTTTCGACTCGCTTGATAAAAGGAGTGTTGGAATTGTTACATTGGACGAATTTGCGTTAGGATTCAGTAAGATTATCCCTTATTAGCTTGACATTGTATTTGTAATCAAAATCCTTGCCAGGGCATTATGTAGCTAGTCAGAAGACAACGTTGACCTGTGACGAAAGTAAGCCATTCCGTAAATGAAGTTGAATTCTTTGTATTTTTAACCTATAACTAGGAAATGGTAAACCTTCCGGGAAAGAGAACCAAGAGGATGACATTAATATTGCGAGTACTCTGGCACAATTAGATTGCTCTGCGTCGGATGAGTATTGATCGATGCGAAATTGACCTTTCGTGCGTAAATTTTTTCTCTAGTAAAATGTTTACCGGTAGGCAAGACATCGTTCGAGTTTTGTGGGAACACTTTTGCCAAGAAAGTGAAAATGCCAAGCGACTTTTTAAGGAACTACTGGAGCGGATTTGGAAAAAATTACAAAGTAAAGATGACGAACGCCGAAGTTTGGAAGAATACTGTCGCTTTAAGACAGCCCTGTACGAAACTCACGTAATTTTCATTCTTCTTCATGGGGAAGGATGGGGGACCTAAACGTTTGTTTGTTCAGGTGGAACACTTAATCGAAGAGATGGAGCAAAGCATACGACTACATAAGGAAACCACCATTCGAGAAGTACGCCTACTTCGGCTAGATAAGTCTTATTTGTCCTACCATTTCTACAGCACATCTCACTGGCCTTGTGTAAACACAAAATGCTTTCATGCCCATTTTTTCGCTCCGACAGATGCGTGAGAAAGACGAAATAATCAAGCAGCTTCAGTCGGAGCTCCAAAGAAAAGATTATGAACTTCAACAACGGACTTCGCAGCTAGAAAACCTGCAAACGTTACAGCTACTTAGTAAAAGCCTAGGGAACAGTAATGATAAAGGATGCCAGTCGTCTAAGACTACGGTAACACTAACATTTCATTCTCCTTTTATTTTACTCTTTATGCTAGCAATGTTTGCCCACTCAACAAACAAACAACCATTGTGGGCGAGGAAGTTCAACGGATGACATAGATTTTCTTAAACCACGCATGATTTAATCCTTAACGTATAACTCCATGTAATTACTTAAGGCTCGCAAACCATACCCGCTAGAAAATCAGCTTCCGCAAAGAGAGCGGCATCTTTCTGAGCAAGTTGTGCGTTCTTCCACTTCAGGTGATCGTTCCAGACGAATCCCTGCATTTCCTGTTGGCGAGGATAAGACTGCAGCGGAAAGCAAAAGTATAATTAAAAAGATCATCCTTATGCAGCACCCACGGCGTTAACTTTACGTCTTTTTCCTCCAGGCTTGGTAGCCCAACTGTCGCTTTTGCGTTCTATTAACGCAAGTCTTCTGGATGAGAGAGATATTCGACAGCTGTCAGCAAGAAGCCAGTGGTTAGACACAGGAATAGCAAAGTATTCTACTGTCTTCGATCTAATCGATGAATGGATTCACTTCATTGTTTCACTGATTTTGTGTGTGTTAGTGAAACGGGTGTTACGAGAAAAGCATCAACTGTGTATATTAACGACGACGCAACGGAAAAGACGGAACATCGCACAGTACGTTCAAAGGTTAATTTTCGGTGAAAAAATATTTTTTCTCGCTCTTCTTTGGGCTGTTAACGTTAGTAGGACTACCAAGACTGGAGCATGGGTTCGTTAAGCCTCCACGAGGAATTATCGATATGCCAGGGGGCATCTCCGTCTTTGGGGGTTGTGAAACAAGGCTTGAAAGAGCATTGCATTCAGCCTAGCAACTCGGATCGAGATATGGTGACGCTACCTGGCTACGACGACGAAATTCATTTAGGCTATTCAAAGATTATTGAAGCCAGCCAAGCTTGCAATACAAGTAGCTCCTTGACGCAAATACCACTGCCTAAAACGCGTCCGTTAGCGTTCGCGGATGATTCTCAAGGGAGTATAATCAGTAGCTCTAAGACTAGTTTACATAAGTTTGTTCCAAGAATTCCGATAATGGGTGCAGACTGCGCCATCAGCTCACTTCAAAATGTTAACGCTAAACCTCGTCTATCGACATTTCCGTGCCCGCCGCAAGGAATTAGCACTCCATTTGTGTCGGGGTTTAAAATTCACGATTCTTGGGCGTCGAACACAAAAAGCTCGCATATTAATGTGAAAAATGAAAGCTTCTGCGAACCCAGACAGGACAGCAACTCCAAAACAGTTCCGTGTCATAATGTGAATTACGAAGGACGTGACACGTTAAGGGCGTCACCCGAAGAAAAGAACAAGGCGGATGAAAATGTCACCGATGACAGAAACGTTCCATATCCTTGGTCAACACCTCTGAGTCGGCGGAAATTATTCAAGGTGGTCCTTCTTGGATCTTCCGGAGTGGGCAAGACCTGTTTCTTTCTTCGGTAACGAAAAGTTTTTGACTATTTGCTATATTTTTGCGGCTCAGTTATGTAAATTAGTAGACGTAATGGAATATGCATTGAGTGCTGTTTCAACTGCGTTATCGGACGTACAATATGTTCTGTATAAGCCGATTACTTTCTTCTAGATTCCGCCACGACAAATTTCGCGATACTTGCGGCACAACAGCTGGCATTGATTTTCAATCACGCTGTTTCGTAAGGGGAAATGAAACAATTTGCTTGCAACTATGGGATACAGCAGGTAAGAAATGAGTCGCTTGCTAGTATACTCACAATGCGGTAAAGGAAAATGTTCTTCCTGTGCAAGAATGACGTTAGCCTTTTTTACTCCTATCTTGCGTTGTCATGCCTCTCTGTACTAACTAGGCCAAGAACGTTTCGGAAGTTTGACAAAGCAGTTTTTCCGTCGAGCAGATGGAGCGATTGTTATGTACAACTTAACTTGCGACTCGTCTTTGCAGCACGCCAGACAGTGGCTGTGTAGCGTCAAGGTTTGGCCTCTTCCCTTCCGCACATCCTTCCATCCATCCTTCCTTTCCTAAGGCTGAGGTTTTTGTAATTAGATTCTTCTAGGATGAAGCAGGAGAAAATTGCGCCCTGATGTTAGTAGGCAATAAACTGGACTTGGTTCATCAGCATATTAAAGAGCGTGCTGTGTTGGGTGGTCGGGAGCTTGCTAAGGTATGAACATAAAGAGTGAGACAAAGTTGAAGCCCATGAACGATTAAAATATTTTTTTGCCCGCAATACTAAGCAAAATTGAAAAAACGAAACTACCGGTGCAACAGGTAGGGCACCATTCTCGTTTAGACTCATTGAAAGAAAAATAGTAGGAAAAAAATAAAGAAAGAAAGACCTTGCGCCTGAACTATGGAAATAAAAAAGCATGCATTTCACAGGAAGCTGGTGCCTTGTTTTTCCACACAAGCGTGAAGACAGGCACGGGTGTTGCGCGTGCCCTCTTAGCCATGACGGATCGTTTAACTCAAAATTGTGAGTAGCAGCATTGACGAAGCTTGGTAGTGAATCTCGATTCTCACGTCAGTGGCATTAAAACCAAACAATGTTGCCCGCTTGGAGTGCAACCCGTTCGGAACCAGCTTCCAACGAGCACCCAACAAGTATGCGTGATGTAAAAATAGACCAGAGCTTATATATTCCTGTAAATAATGTCTATTGGGTGCATCATGTCGGAAGTACCTATTTTGCAAATTTGTTGGGGTAGCTTGTTATTAATACATATAATTTTTTATTAGAACTATTGACACAAAGAGACTTTCGGTTTGTTCATTTTTCATATAATGGCCATTTTTTTACAAAGCGTTCGATACATCCAAAGTATTGTTTACATGGCAGCTAATGGCAAGAAAAAGTCCAATTACTCCCTAACTCAAAGGCTCTAGAGCGCATAGTGCGCGCACACCGACGACTTCGCCTGTTGAGGGTACTTCAGCTACGCAAGGAGAGGCTTCGGGGTGGAAACAGTCAAGTCGCGATACTACCAGGTAGCCGAGACTCGGCTGTTAGTTTTACAAAAGACCGGTAGCCTATCGAATCATCAGAGCCCTAGAGTCAAGTGGGCTTTATGCAATAGTGCAGACTGTACAATATCATTGCTGTGTTCTATTTTGTTGTGGTACTGCTTTCCTGACCATGGCGCGTACACCTGGCAAGCAGCCTTATCAACAAAGACTCATACTTCCACTTGGGTAAGCCCAAAATTTGACCGCCCCAGAATACGATTGTTTTTACACGTCTGTCATGAGTAGTTAAAACGATTCGAAACCAATCAAGCATAATTCGTGAACACAATTTCTCTCCTATTCTGTAACTAGATTTCTACCTGTCAACTTGTTGAATGTAATGCGTAAAAGCGTACGGCTTAGGCTTCGAGTTAGGATATCCTGATTTCCTTGAACAAGAGGTCTTAAAAGTTTAATATTCTTATTACTTTCAATTGTTTAGCGGATGAAAAAAATGCTGTAAGAAGGTCTTGGTCATTCACTGTCATGTTAAGCACAAATCAATTTTAAATCCAATGCCATCGAGGTGAATGAAAAAGGTTGTCGTCGTTGAAGTCTTTCCCCTTAGCACAAACTTAGGTCTTTTAGACGATTTCCCAGAGAGGCAGAGTTTAAATAGAAGCAAAGATCAGAGACTGCGTCATGGCCCCTACTCAATAAGTTTGTCGCAAATTGGTTAAAAGCTGGCGCATATACCAGGAAGAAAGAAACCAACAGAAAAAAGGAGTTGAATTCAGGATTTAAAGGGAACCTCTTAAAGGCTGTCTTGCGCATCAATCCAGGATGGTTCCTAAGATACAATATGTGCAGAATGGTCCTTATTTATGAACATAAGAACAGAATATTGACCTCCTACGGACAAATCCTCGGTCTAAACTTTACATATTTTTAAGCTTCCTAATAATTGCCTTCGTAGTTTTAAGTATTTAAGAACATGTCTATTTCTAATTGACTAGAGCACGCGAAATTGAGTTTACGTTGCCTCCGCCAATGACTCCTCCAGTGGTTCGCCGCCAGGGGAATCATGGTACATGCAACAAAAGCGGCAATGAGAGCAATAATGGTAACAAAAAAGAAAATGTGTCCCTCGTCCCCAAGTCGCCTGATCCCGGTCGTCTTCGCAGCTTTTCTTCGGCCTTTCTTTTTCCGACTACGTCAAGATCCTCTTCACCATTGCTTTGTCCCCTCCCGAACCTGTCAGCCCCATCTTCTCCATTGTTGTCGCCTTCGCCGTCTTTATGCCACTCGCCTTTCCCTTCTTTGCTCTCGCTTTACAGAACCCGCACTCCTTCCCCCAATTCAAGATCACCGTCACCTTCACCTAAAGAAGATCCCTCTTCGCCGCCGTTATCACCGCCAAATTCTGCTCAACAGCAAGGTATACAACTCTCTTAACTATCAACCTGGCAGTGATGAACAAACTTGACTTTATTAACAGAGGCAAGGACGAACAGTCTTGGTACTATCAACCCGGAACTCTACAAAATTCCATTAATCCCCGAAGAGGACGCTGCACAGTATCCAGAAGGACACCTGGGACGAGTTTGGTTTAGTCTCAGTTACGACAAAGAACAAGAGAAATTGCAGATCACCTTAGTACAGATACGTAACTTGCCGCAGCGTGACAAATGCACGCCTAATTCGTGTGATCCAATAGTTAGGTAAGTTATGGAAGAATTCGCTTAACAATATGATTCCAAGTCACTGTTTTACGGAACACACGACCCCAGTAAATGGAATTATGGTTTGGAAGATGTAGAATGTATCTTTTCTGGAAGTCTTAAGTCTCATTACAACGCTTGTCATTACTAGCTTTAAAAAGATTCTCGATAAACAATTGTTTATAATAATTACAATCGAACTATGAAGGATAAGAATCGGTAATCAGTTAAGTCCCATACGTGAACAAAAGGTCGTTCAGGTGCTCCGTGTAAGAATACTAGAGTTTGTAGGCAACTAGTGCAGTAGCTAGCCAATTTCTCTCTCTCCGTCTCACAAAGGATGCGTACTGGGGTCGACGCGATTCCAGCTGTCGCTCATAGTCACAAACATACCGCACTCCCATAAGAGAATTAAACGACCCCTTTTCTCTGGGCTTAGATTCACATTTGCGTGAATTTTAGAATCAATCTAGCCTTCCAATTTGCTTTCTCTGCTAATTCTTAACTGAGAAGCTTTTATTCTCATAAATATCTGGCGTAATAGTTAAAAACAACGAATAAAAGGAACAATTGAGAGTAAACCGAGAAGAATGCAAACAGAATGTTTCGAAGCTAAAACAAACCACACCTGCATGAGCTACGAAAAGAATGTTTGTAGAAAGATTGGAAAAAGTTTTATAGAATCTTCGGAAGTTGTTCGTGCTTTCTTTATTGTTCTTGTATTGTTCCTTGCCCTTTTAATACGAGCTGTTGTATAACAGGATAACATTGCTACCGGGCGAAAGACATTACCAGCAAACTAGTGCGCAGCGAAAAACGTGCAATCCTATTTTTAACGAAGTTTTCGGGTTTCACGTAAGTTCGTTTCGCTGCAATTAAGAAAAACTACTCTGCCCTCTTTCATGCTTCTTTTTTTTTCAGAGAGGACTAAAAGAAGTACCGGAACAAATTTTTAAGCTTACCATATTAGATCAAGGAAGACCTCGTAAACGTCAGGTGATCGGACACTTGTTGTACCCACTCAAGGGTATTGCCTTGGACCACGGAAAACAAGTAAGGGTTTGTACTTGACAGAAGACAATTGTATTGCAAGGGACTGCTTAACAGAAGAAATGAATTAATTGGAAGACACATTGGAGCGACAGTAACAGAGTTTGCACGTACAGTACGTGTGGTTTACATCTGACTCTGACCTAACGTGTTAAATATACCGACCCATTTTTTTCGTCAGAGTTTCAATGCGGAGAGGGAAATAAGGTTCAGTTTTCAAGCGCTGAAATTTCGCTGTTTTACAGGAAGACATAACAAAAGAAGTTTCCTTACTACGGGACCATTTGTTTCGCTTTTAAGTTACGGGGAGTAGCATAAAGCGAGAAATAGCACGCAGGTAGCACACAAGGGTACGAAGGGCTGCTCTGGGAGCAGACGTGGAAATCGATGTGCATCCTCATTTTCGTTCCCTTCCGTTAGCTCTGTGCACATACGCCGTTACCAGGATGCAACTTTAATGCATGCCACGCTTCAAGTGAAAAATGTTTCCCTCATCAAACGATTATGTTTAATCCTTAGATATCGCTGATATGCGCGAAGTCTCTAAGATAACATTCGTCAGCGCAAGCTTTAATGAAGTCAAGCTAAATAATGAATCTTTTATATAAACTCGCAGCAAGTTCTCATGGAAGATTTAACCAAAGACGCGGCCGTAATGGGAAGTGCACAAGGGGAATTGCATGTGTCTTTATGCTATTACCCGAAGCTGGATCGCCTCACAGTAACGATCCTCCAAGCGAGGAAAATTAAGGCAAGTATCTTCCTCGTTTACTTATTCCAGTGCTTCCCAAACCAGGGTAAGTTACCCAAAAGCTGGTCAAGACGTTTTATGTATTTATTTCCAACAACACGCTCCTTTGAATTACACATTAAAACGTACCGTAAAACTCAGTTCACTCGAACTTAACTTTCAAGAGGTAAAATGAGCTTTCTGGTAAGATATTCCGAGTAGGGAAAGGGAAAGTTCTGGCTTAATATTTACGGTACTGAAACGGTGAATGACAGAAGTTACTTTTCACATGAAGGCCTCGACTACCTTTAATCCGGATACGTATGTAAGACTGACACTGTACAATCAAACCAAGGCGGTAAAAACTAAACGTACGACTATTATCCGGCATTCTCACGAACCGTGTTACAACGAAAGTTTTCATTTCCGCCTGGAGCCATCAAATTTGGATACGAGCAACATCTCATTAGCCGTACACCAGGCTGACAACAAAGGTAATTTATTCAACTTACGCGACTATAACAGCTGTATTATTACCTTTTCACAGATAAAGTGTTGGGAAGGCTCGTCCTGGGATCGTTCATGTTTGCGCGCGGAAGGGGACAAGCTCATTGGAACGAGATGCTAACGCGACCTTGCGAACACATTCAACGTTGGCACCCATTGCCCAACGAGTAATTGCAGAAATCTCTTAAAAGCTTTGCATTTCGTTCACTAAGCAAATCATCAATGTGTTCTTTCAAAGCATAAGAAACCAAAAAACAAGAACTCAACAGCGCCACGCAGGACTGCATTGTACGTTATTTCGTACTTTCGTGACTTTAATGTAAAACTTGGTCCTTTTTTAGAAACATGTCTTTTAATTTCTTACTCGAGGTCAAACTTGATGGATATACATCTTCTAAAGAGCTAGGATACATTTGGATAACACGTATTCTTCTCTATTCCGTTCTGATAATTTATTAATGTACAACACATTTACGAAATAAAACACTGGATTTACGCTCTTCCCGAAAGTTTTCTTGCGAGTTGACAAGACTGAATAAAAGGGTGAATACTCCAGAAAACGTCCGGTATATTTTAAATCCCCTGAAGCCTTAACGAGCGAATCAGCCATTTTTGCTTCCAATAAGGTTGAGGTATTTGCTGAGAATTTGTGCTACGCTGGTGACATTCTACAAGGAGACAGCATTCGGGTTCTAGTTGACTGCACCCTATTCCGTTGTCAATCTGTGCCCTGTGTCCTTGCGACCTTCAGGACAAAAGATATTTAGCTAGCTAATTTTCGCCTAAAACTTAATACTCACAGGACAAAGGAATTAGGTTAGGACGCCTCGTCATCGTGTCCATTTTCAGCTTCTATTAACCTCTGCCAATTTGCACGGTTGCTCTGCACTCCTTCGAGTAAAGGAGCTAATTTATCCGAAATCGCTGCGAAGGCCTGATAATAACACAAATGTTCTAACGGTACAAAGCAACTTTTTCTTCCTTTACAAAAGAACTACGAAACCGTACCTCGTAGATAGGAAGGCATATCGAATCAATAAAGCTGACTTGCATGACCGGGAGTTGATCTTTTTTGTCTCTATTCATCATGTCCTTGAACAGCCAAAAAGGAAAGAGAAGTTGTTAAGTTTCATCAACATTTAAACTAGTGACGTACTATAGGTGTTATATTCAGTTCCTTTCTCTCGATATCGCCTTGCTCAAAAAATTCGGCAGCAACGAGGTCAGCAACCTACGCCAAAACAAAAAGACCCATCATAACTGTAAAGCCCGGACCAACAAGTTAAACTTTAACAGGATTACCTTCCACTGGATTTCCCAAGGTTTCGTAATCGCCGCCACGTCGCAGGCAGTCATCATCATTCCACGAAGCAATTCGCGATGACTATCTTCCCACCAATTATAGGTTTTGTCAGACACCAGCTGAAAGAAAGCGCCACGTTTCCTACACAGGATTACACCAATTTGCATTGTGACTTTACATTCAAGCTTTTTTTCGTATAATTTCTTTTTGGTAGCTGCTGTTCTTTGCTTATCCCTATTAGTTTAGGGGACTTACCTGAAGTAGACTGCCAAATCTGTGCTGAGAATAGCCTCTTCGAGGAGCTTTATAATACGTGTGTACTCTTGAGACGTGACGTTGCTGAGGATCTGGCATCCCTATAGCGATAAAGTTGCCAAAGTTTATGCCGGCACTCGACACAAAAGTAGCTTTCGAAATTCATGATTCCCATACTTGACTGCTGAGTATCATTAAGCACTGGTCGAAATGATGCCGCTCCATTGTTGACGTTGTGTAGAGTTGTGCTAAGGGTGAGGAAGCTCTAAAAAGAAATCATACCATGAGTGCGGTTAGCCCACGTCTAGCGTCACGAAACAAAAGAACAACTTACTTTATCTGGAAGGAATTGTTAGTGCCCCGGTGGTCCAGATCGTGACAAAGACAGGCCATGATTAGGGCCAAAACCTCAATTTCACCTAAGGCTTTCCACCATTGCGTTCCCTATACGTTACATCATCGTCAGCGGATAGCTGTCTCTATTTTTTTCAAAATTTTTTACCGTAACAAGAGCAAACATCATCTGGCCTACATTAAAGGCGTGCCTCCAGTTATGGTAAGTAACTTGCCGGTAATTTTTCTTGACGCTAAGTAGCCACCGACACAGGACACTGTATTCGATATGGAAACGCTCAATTAAATCCAAGTCCATGAACATCCGAATACAAGCCTAGACACACAAACCATTCCCAGTTTTGTAGCGTGTTCGGAAGGTAATTTGCTGAATTTCGAATGCAGGGCACCAACTTACTTTTAGGGTTTCATCGTCTTCCAAACTGAAGTCGTTAAAACGGTAGTCATGCAACCGGTATGCCTTTGCTGACGGGATAGAAACCTTCTAATGCAATTGACATGAATACACTGTTCCTGCTTTGCTTCTCACACTTTAAATAAATGTTACCTTAAGCTTTAGGGCTTCTTCTAAAGGTGCTGTAGCATGATAACTGAGAACTTCTAAGGTAACACGTTGCTTGGCCATGGCCATAACAGCTTTCTCATACCTAAACAGTCCACAGTTTATTATATGATCATTCCTTGTTCGATCTTACATATTGGTGTTGTAGAGTCCCATGCCACAGAAAATGGCAAACGCTTCCACAAAATTTTCATCGTTTTTCGTAAAAGGCAAGTCGTTGAACTTGTTCACTAGCTAAAGATTACTGCGACTTAATCAAAGGAAATTGGCCCCAAACGAATGTTTACTGTAATGACTCCGATGATTTGAGACAGCGAGTTCTTGATCGGCATCGAGAGAATAGTTTTGTGCAGGAAGTCGGCGTTATCATCCACACTTGGATCAAAGCGGGGGTCCTTGTACGCATCCACAATATTTACCGTCTATTAAATAAGATATTACTGTAATTGTCACAATATGTTTTTTACACGCCTTCCCACTACAGACAGATTCAAGTGAAATATCGTACTACACGATTAACGGTCAGAAATTTTTTCACATTCCTCTCCAGGCACGAAGCCATTTTAAAAAAAGAGGGAAATGTAAAGATAATGAAATGAAGGACGACTAAACTGCATTGTCCTCTCTTGTAGGAAAAAAGGAAGCAAGCTCAAATGCGCCAAACAGGATTGAAAGAGAAAAAGTCGGCGTTCGTGATGCGAATTCCAAATTCAATAAGCAAGCGCAAACAGATACAAAGGTACTTACAGCACACAAAACACATCTGTTATTGGCAATAGAGCTTTATGTTGTTATAAGCTGTGCATTAGTAAGCTGTAGAATACCAATTCTAACGCGTATATCGCCATACGGCTCGTTAAGCGTGGAGGGCGCTATAATAGCCTCTAACTTTTAAACGCTTTTTAAGCTATTTTTTGTCTCTTCATTTTCTACAAGTGAAATACGCGCAACAACTTACTTCGCCTGTCGTGGCAACATGTCCCGTGATTCCGACATTCACGGGAAACCGACTGTCATAGGAAGAAATAAGGCTGATACGGAGAAGAAAATTAAATTAAATGTTAGACAAGGTTATCTTGGATTAAACTTACTGCTCTTTGATGTCTGAAACGTCTCCTCTGAGATCATTGGCTTCGAAGTCGAAAACACGTGAGAAAGAAAGTGTGGAAGCTTCATGGACTAACAAGACTTGACACCGTTGACACTGAATTAAAGATTGGGTATGTGTTAAAATGCGGTACACCATTAGATCAATGGTGCTCTGTTCCTCGAAAACCATCCTCGCCAAGTCCAACATAACCTTGAAGAGACGAGCATTGATTATTGCTGACCCAAAATAGTATTCAACGCAACCTACTTGGTTCCGCTTGACTTCTAGCTGACTACGCTCATACAACTGAGCATTTTTCAAACCAATACCGCAGAATTGCAGATAGCTAGCAAACACCTTACTGTCGTGGGTCGTGAAGGGCGGCGAACCCGGTCCCTGTTTATTGATCACCTACGGCAGATCACGAACTCATTAAATACGGTTTAATTACGCTTCCAGGGTGAGGTGTTTGTATAGGGGGTCTTGTGAGCTATTATTGATCTTTTGATCTTTCGTCCAGCCCCGTGCCTGGTGCTATAAGCGAAGCCTTCCCAAACTTCTTTCCTCTTGCAGCTCGGACGGCAAGGAAAGAAGGGAAAAGTGTTTTATACAAGGCTTCCTTACTTGAGCAACGCCGATTACTTCTCCAGCTGAATCCTTAATAGGCATACACAACATTGTGCGTGTCTTGTATCCGGTCATCATGTCAATGTCATGATTAAACCTCTTATCCTATTAAAGGGGAGAACAAAACAGACAATTTAAAGTGTCAACTCTCCGTGACAATTCAATAATCTCCGAAGCTGAAACGAGGATGTTACACTTGCCTGATAAGCATCGGGAATATTAACCGATTCCCCTGTTTGAGCTACGTAGCCCACAATTCCCGATCCCCACGGGATCCGGATTTCCTCTTTCTTCTCCATTTCCTCCAAAGTTGATTGCGAACAGACGTCAAAGAGCTTCGAAACGAAACACCTATTCTCCGACCCTTTCTCGCCTTGAACCAGGAATAATGAACACCGGTCCGCATTGGTAAGAATACTGACATTCTAGAGTAACGAAAACTCCTATTACAATAGTGTTGCTAATTGACCGCAATTCTGACAAGCACAGCAAAACATTCTTAGAAAACTTTTGTATAAAAATCACCGAGTAGATCCTTGTCTGCCTTTTACATAATACACCAAACATCTTACTTGCAATATTTTGTGACACAGACTGCGAACATCCAAATCATTGCAGATATCTTTGACCAGTTCAAAAATGAGCTCTTTTTCATCCAAAGCTCTGAGTTCCGTCCGAGATCTGCGCTGTAATTTGAGGACTTGTCCACTGACTATCAACTCATCCGCATCCGGTGGACTGAGGAAAGTGGGCGTACCATCAATCGTGGTCACTAAAGGTCTGAGCAATCCGCCTTTTTCGAATTCATGTGCTGAAATTTTTCGGACAGGAGTCGCTGCACCAGAGTTGCTACGAGACAAGCTACAGCCCGGTTGCATACTTTGAGAAACGGTATCCATGTCGTTAGTATTAGAATCGGATGAACCATGGCCAGGTCCAGCCAATCCTGCAGCAGATGTGCTGCACGCAGATCCGGACGCTGATACTCCTGGTGTTGATTGCGGTAGTGCATGTGATACTAGCCAGGCGTCCACCATTTGCCGGGTACATTTCCTGTAACGATTGTGTAGGTTAATAACGCTGCATCTATAAGCTCATGCAATTTTGCTCTAGTTTCAGACTACCGTCCATTCTGTGTAGACAGTACCGAACTATCACGTGCTGGTAACTAAAATTGCTGGCATACAAGACGCAAGAATTCTAGTCAAAGGCTGTCAAATGCAAAAAAAAAAAAAATAATAATAATAAAAAAAACTGAACAAAATGCAAAGCATTAAAGGGCAATGGACACCAAAAACACAAATAGAGATTTTGATGGATTATTACAATACACATTCATCTAAGAATAAAGAATTTTGTTTCGTTTTTTTCTGACCAGCCGTTCTGGAGATATTTATTTTCAAAGTTTTGGCCTTTTCCCGCCCATGAGAAGTGTGACGTCACGGAGGCCAAAATTTGAATTTCCGATTTCGTATTTCCTAAATATCTTCGTCATTATTTCGTACATGAGAAAAAGACAGTTATATCCTGAAACTAGATTTTTCGCTCTTTTTTATAAGATAAAGTTGTTTTTTGGTGTCCATTGCCCTTTACGTACTTAAAAGACTGAAGATATGAAACACGTCTCTTTTCTTACAAAACAGCATATGATCGAAAACCAAGACGTTAACTCATTCAAAATCTATTTGCCCTTTGTCTTACAACTTGGCCTTTGCAGCACTTCGCTTTACTTGCATACACACAAGGGCCATTGGCTCGGGTACTAAGACAATATTCTAAGCTAAACTTCTGTAAGAAAACATAAACATCACGAAGAATGTTCGGACGGCAACCCTATGCAACTCTCATCAAGTCAAGCTCCCAAAGTCGGTCAAATTTGGCGTAGAAAGTGCGCGTCTACTTCTTTTTCATAGCATTTAACCTTTACTGTTTGAGATACTGTTTCGAATTACTTCAAAATCAATAAAGCAAGTCGCACGGGTTACACAGCTATATGTAAACCAAAATGTGTCACCAAATGCCACAACAAGCGAAGCTTCGTTCCTCAATAATCATTATATTCTCCTTCCGTTTCCTTTGCGGGATCTTTCCGGAAAGGGACAGGAGATATCGAACTGCAACTTCGGCGTAATACCACAGTTTTCGTATCATACCACGAGAGAGTTTAATGACTCAAATGTGGTTACTAGCGCGGAACCCCTAATCTGATCGTTTGCCCCGTTCTCCGTTCTACTAACAAAGCATATTATTATACACTACATCATAAATTTTCCTCGTGCAATTTTTTACAAACAAGGTCAAGAAGTGACGTGCTTGTAATGCGTAACACATCGTACCAGGGTAAACCTGACAAACCGGACGATTTGTAATTACTTACCGGAGGAAATAATCCAAGGTAAAGTCCGGATGTTCATCGAGCCAAGCTTCAACTCGCGCCCACTCCGGGTCGTAAATCCACCGATCTCGTTCTTCACTGCATTCGTTAAAATCGCGATCGCGTTCTTTGTCATGAAGCTGATTCGAATTGCACCCCAAGCGTTCTCCGTCCGCTCGAACGTATATCCTCCCCTCTTTCCTCATACTGTCCGCAGGTGAATTCCGAAAATCGTCCCGTTGCACAACGCCTGGAAAAAGAATACGAGATGGACCATTTTAGATCCGGATTTGTCGGTTCACAACAGAACGTTCTTTGGAGTAGACGTCTTTGGTATCTTCAACTCCGTACATGCTGAGTAGAACGAAGGTACAGTGAAACAAGCGTCAGCTGTTAGTGCTAACTGTATGTCTTTATTTGGTATCGCAATAGACACTTTCGTTACCAGAGCTAAAAATCACTCGTTTTTCAACGAGCGCGCTCGTTTCAAATTAGCGCTCACGCTCGCGCTCGCAATTTTTAAAAAAGAGCGGCTCGCGCTCCCGCTCTTTTGAATTGTTTCCGTTTGCTAGAAAAATGATCTAGTTTTACTTCTCAATTTTTGCTTCTCAATTTTTCTTTGAGTTATATTTAACTCTCACTATGATTTTAAAACTTCTACCTTATTTTACTATACATTTATTTTTACCTATAAGTTGCTATTTTTCATACATTTTTAGCGGTAGTTCGGCCATGACCCTCAGATCCTTCACTGAACCTATTTTTAACTAAATAATTTAAGGAAACCAAAAGAAAACTAATTAATCATAATCTTATTATCTTATTTAAAGAAAATTTAATCTTCTTTGACAATGACACGTATAAGGAGAATTTGCGAAAGTCAATGGAAGGGCCA